>MU795319.1:0-29736 GCA_027886305.1 Lentinula aff. lateritia | reverse complement strand
ATACTATTGGGAGCAGCAACAAGAGCACCCAAAGCAGAATTCAAAGATTCAAAGCCTGCTTTGACTGCTTGAAAACACTTTCAGCTGCTCTCGTACGTTTAGCTGAGGATTTCTGAGCGAGATTCCGAGGCCGTAGCCGCTTCGCGGCAAGAGCTAGTACTCTATGCGTCTGATTCAAGCGCCGCTGGAAGATTTAATATATCGGAAACAGAAGGTGTACACTGTGATGTTTCTTATACCCCGAAGCTCGCTATTTTATGAAAATCTACATGTAACTGTCTGTATGTTCAAGTGGAATCCAGAATGGGAATTAAAAACATTTTCTGCGAGTCATAAAGTAGCCTTTCTAGTGGTGTGCACAACCATATTGAATCGGCGCTCAAGCTCAAGCAGGTAGGTGCAATTTATGTGGCAGCAGAAATTTTAGTAGTCTATGGCGGACAGGAGAACAATGGGGCCGATCAGAAGGCCTGAAACGAGGACCAAGCAATGGCATCGCGTGAAAGAACAAAGGCGTATTGATGAGAACGGAGGCCACGAGTATCATAAATGATGCGCCTTCGGTTGATTCTGCAGCCAACGGATGTCAGGGGAAGTTTCACAAAGAGGAACATAAGTTCAACACACAATTATTTCACCGGTCACTAGAATACTCGTGCACGAGGAACCAGGGATACGGAGGGGGCAGCTCGCACCGCTACAAAAAGACATGGGTAAAATGGATTGTAGCCTAATGAGAGCCTTACCATTGGAACGACGAGTGGGGGGCAAAGGAGGGAGACCTTCTGCCATGCGCTTGGCGTTGGTAGTGGGCGTTGGCAAAGCAGAGACCGCAGTGGCGAGGGTCAAAAGTGCAGCAAAAATGAAAGAGAATTTCATGATTGAGGCCGATATTGAGCAAGGATGGAGATCCCGACACCGAAGTGAATGAACGAGGGAGACGCAAACCTGAGGGCCGAGGGGTAAAAAAAAAGATGGCGCGCTTTTTAAAGATTCCTGGAATAATCAACACGATATCTTGGTGGCTGTGAACGAGATCTTGATGCGCGTGTCTTTATCTATTATCCCCGAAAGTGAGGAAAAGATTTCCTCAATGAGGCCCCTGCGGTTCCTTCTTTCATTTGATTTTCCTGGGCGGACACAAAGGGGACACATTCCCCCTAGCTTACTCGGCCCTACAGAATTTGGTCAACATCGGGCGGTCACAGTAGATAAACAAGCCGTAACCTTCGCCTTACAGCTGCTAGAAGAATGAGGTGCACGTAACTTCTCTCCAATTGCACTTCTCTCTTCTACGCGTATTTTTACCTTAAAGGAATCGTCCACCTTGAGTTTCAGTACATCCCGATCCGACTCATCCTGGTGCAGAACCCATTCATTCTCTTCTACAGTCATCATGCATTATACTTTACATAGTTCTACTGCCAAGGGTTTTGCTTGCAAAGCGAGCAACAAAAAGGGCGGGCCACATCGCCCAGTCGCGAAGGGATGCGGAGAAGCCACGGAGAGTCGCGTCATACAGCTGAGAAGGATGAGGACCGTAAGGTCGGTTTTCCTTTCTTCCCGCTTCATAGCTTATATTTTGCCCGCACAGATAAGCAAAACAATTAGAATCTTCGCAACCCTTGTATGATGGAGTTGACCAGGAAGCAATAGGGAAAATTTCCAATTTCATGTGGTCGATGCTGCGCTCAAGGAACATGTAGAGCACACTAATTCGAAATTAGGATCATGGTCCAGGCTTACCTTGGCTTGGCCCCTATTATTTGCCTTGCCCGTAGGTTTACAGCTCTAGCATTTTCAAAATTTATCAGCGGTCTGCACCCACTCTGCAAGGTAGTCCGAAAGCGTCGTAACGCCTATCGGACGGGATAGACACATCTACCAACTTCAACGATCAGAAGCGTTAGCCTGAGAACCACCTTCCTATACGAGCGGCTCGGCGCTGAGCACTTACAGAATTGTTTCTGATTCGTGCAGCCAGCGGCCACCAATGCAAGATATATATCACAACTACAAAACTCACGAGTACCACTTTTCCCGTAGCTTCTTCCTCATTACTATCGGCCTAGTGACTAAGATAGCCACAGCTAGTCCCATCACGGTTACCACAAGCTGCACCTTATTGAAGCTTTCGTTGAGAACATCGAAAGTATTTGATGGCGCGACTCTGGTGAGGAACAAATCGAGTCCATACGCAAACACTAGCGAAGTTGATTCCAAAAGTGCAGGAGACGTAGTGATCGAACGAATGTGCGCCACCTGGGCATGTATATGAGAAAGACTAGACAGAGCACGGAGAGCCAGCAATCACTTACATCGTAGTTGTGCGAAATCACCTTTCGAGAGTCATCAGGTAGTAACGGATCGTACTGGATGAGAAATTCCTCCTGCTCTTCAGATGAGGGCTTGCGGCCGATTGGACGGCGGGGGTTTAGCAATCTTCGGGAGAAGGATTGTATTTTTCCATTGGCATTCGCAACTATGGAGGCGTCAGCAGAGAGAGCAACAGGATTTATGGTGCAAGGGTCGTACATATAACGTCTTTACTTGATATTCCGAATTTCGTGGATGTAAGTGTGATGGCAGATATGGCGTGCGGGTAGACAAAGGATTGTTCGTATGTCGTGTACTCCATCATTTTATCCGAATACGAGCTTAATTCTGAGCTGGACCAAAATCAAATTGAAGGCCGACAAAAATGACGACAAAACACGCACCTGCGGGTCTTATCATCAATTGTCTTGCCCTCATACAGTTCTACGGTGACCACTTTATAGCCCTTAGTATGTCCAATATCTTCGTACTCATTGTCGTAGTAATGGTATATCAACCAATTTTCCGTGAAGGTTGCTTTGACATTGCACACGTTCCCTTCTGTAGGCAACGTTGCTTCGTAGACCACGCTGCCTTTCACGCTATCGACTAGGTACAGTCCACAATGAGCGTTCAAGGTTAAAGCGGTGGACGAATGCGGTGCTGTGAGGACCAACACAACGTGAGGGTTGAGGTATTTGTATAACGTGGTTCGATTTCCTAGGACCTTTCCAATGGAAGCAACTGGATCACGGATAGGATTGACGATAGCTTGGACATCATCACCCTCGTGGAGTGAAAGAGTCCAAGTAGGAAAAGCGAAGTACTCGGGTTGACCATTGAAATTGGGCTTCGCACTGAATTGGTGTCCTACGAGACGACGATGTCCTTGGGAGGAAGTGATACGTAAAGGAACAGAGAGGGCAGTAGCGTTCGAGAAGAGTTCTCGAGACTCAGCGTTGTCAGGGTACAGGTGAACCTATATGGTCAGAAATTGTGAGCACATATTCACCGAAGAAGAGGGAACACACCTTCAGTTCAGAGTCTAGCAGGACGATAATCTTTGTCCCACTGAGTTGTAGCATGTACGTGTCATGTATAGACCCGTGCAAGAGTTCAACGAAAGTTGAAGGCTGCAGTATATCTTGTCCCGTTAGAGCATCCAGATGGAATAACAACACATTCTCAAGAGAATTGTTCAAATGACAGCCAAATCTGAAAAAGTGTAGGCATACCTCTTCAACCCTGCTTTTCGCAAGGATAACGACTTCGGGACCTGCTTCTGAGTTTATGTCTGCATCCCCAACAGTCTTCATAATAAATATTTTATCTCCGAGAGGAACCGCGTTTGCAACGGGACCCTGTCCGATTCCAAGAACTCTATTCCATAAAATGTCGCCACTGCTTGTGTCAATACCGTATACCTTTCCGTAGGACGTGCTTACAACCAGAACTTGTCTAAAACCAAAGGCGTCTCTGTATGGGAGTTTTAAAGCAGACGAAGACGCAGCAGAAAAGGTCGCCGAGGAAGTGGCTGATTCGTATGAACCAGTCGCGAAGCGTTTAGCAAAACGAATGATGTAGTTAGGGAGATCCTTGACATCCTTTGCCTGCCTTATAAGTCGTCCCACAAAGCCTTCTTCTGACCGCCCTTCGCCTCCGAGGACTGATAATCGCTCAGGAAGTTCGACAAATTTCGCGGCTTTCAGCTCTGAGAGCCCCTCTTCGCGTGTCCAGATGTGCTTGTCTTGTTCCCAAACCTGGATGGCGCCAGTGGTGGTCGTGAGGAAGAGACGTCCAATCACATCAGTGGCAGACTCAATTGCCACCTTCGGAGACAATATCAGCTAGGAGGGATTTTGACAACAGACAGAGCTTCTCACATGAGAAATTGACCCATGAGTGTTCGCGTCAAAAGGGAGAGAATATTCAATAACCGGACTTGCCAGTTCGGGCGAGTATATCTCTACAGTGACAACCTACACGAGAGCTTCTTAAGTATACACCTAATAGATAAAGTAAAGAACAAACCTCCGAGTTCGGTGACCAGTGTAAGCCTGCTACATAGGGATGTCCATCTTTACTAAGACCACCAGCATAAGAAACCTCGCTAGCTGGTCCTTCAAAATTTCTGACGGGGACTAAATCTCCATCACAGGAGACGATGTGGCCAGAACCATCTTTCAGAGCGATAAACAAGCCATGAGAACCAAGTCCAATGTCCAGTAGCTTCTTGAACGAGGCATCTTGCAGCACCGTCGTTTTCCCTTTCAATAGAGGCGAGAGTACAAAACATTTGATCTTTCCATTCTCAATCCAAACGATAGTACGAGATAGTACTAGGAAATCGTCGAGTCCGTTGGAGATGTGGGAAGGAATAGTCGATGAGGAAATGACTTGACCGGTGATTGGAGAAAGCGCGGTAACATGTAGCACGTATGACGCGAAAGAAGACTCGAGTCCAACAACATACAAAGCATCATCCGATGCAGAGATGGTAGAGTACAAGATTTGAGATCTACACGGAGGATGAGACCACGTAGTAATGAGAATACAAGACAGTGGGATACTTGCCCTTGGTCTTCAGAAGTCCAACTCCAAGATATTGTCCCACCGTTGATGGAGTTGACCGTCGCTCCATTGGTTAATGTATATATTTGGTTACTCTGCTTTCCGAATGCGATGAACGTCCCAAGGTTGTTTGGCTGTATGAGAAGCCCTGTTTCTGGCTCATGCAAACGTCTCTCAAGTAGCATGGCGCCATTGAGCACGTTGAACGACCGTAAAGTAGCACCTCCGGGACCAGATAGGCTTGCAACAACTACTCGTTACAACGCATTAGACATGAATATAAGTGAAATCCAAATCACGCACCTGAATCTTGTTTTTGAAAGGTCACAATATTGTCTTGAGGCTCGTAAACATATCTCCATTCCACGGTGCCATTCAACGGATGCAGAGCCGCTAGAACATTACTTTTTGTGGCCGTTAATACTACGTTTGAATCTCGCTTTCGTGTTGAGTCACTATGGAAAGTTGGGGAAGTATGTATCGTTTCTGTATTTGGCACACCAACGAGACGTTTGTGCCAGTCGACCACGCCAGCGTCTGATTCATGAAGTGCGAAGGAAGGAGTTAGCCAGAAACTTAGAAGGAGAGTGATTACATGCAGATGCATAGCAAACCCAGATTGATTTCACTGTTGCAAAAACGCGGCCGTCACCACACGTCTCGTAGTCATCGGACCGACGACTCTTCTGACGGCGCCTATTTAGTGTAGACCACGTGCGTTCTGTTTGCGCCATCCATTTTTTTCCAGCGTTTAAAATTTGACTCTTCTCTTCGAAGCTATCTCCCTCAAGATGGCCTCATCTACCGCATCATGCTCTGTCGTTTTCACGACGCAAACGCCCTACCCTCTTCCTTCACAGAAATACATGATCCCTACAAGCTGGAAGCGTTTTCACTTGTCGCAACTAATCAATAAAGCTTTGGCATTGGTCAAACCCATACCTTTCGACTTTTTGGTTAAAGGAGAGCTACTTAGAACGAGCTTGGGGGGATGGTGCACTGAAAATAATATTGGGGAGGTAAGTATAATACATTCGTCTTGAATTGATATCTCGCTCATTGTCCAAGTGATAGGAAGAGACTCTGGAGGTTGAATACATAGAATCTGTAATGCCCCCTCAGAAGATGTCGGATATTCCACATGATGACTGGGTATCGTCTGTCTCTTGTCAAATAGCCGGGTGAGCAATTTTTCTGAACTGTAATCACTCAAGTTTACCTCTCCTTCAGTTATTTCTATACTGCATCTTACGATGGTTATGTCCGATTATTTGACTACTCGCAAAAAACGGTACTTAGCGCGTTGGCTCACTCTGCGCCCATAATCTCCTTGTGCTCAATACCTGAATCGAAATCCATTGGAGATGAAGACAAGTCTTCACATCTAATCGCGACCTCCTCACACGATTTATGCGCTCAAATTACTCGCATATCACTGCCATCAGACTCGACATCCAAGTCAGAACCGAAAGCCATTGCGAGATTATATTTACATACCGCCCCAGTCTCCTCAATCGCGTCTAATCCGACTGGAACGCACCTCCTCACTTCGTCATGGGATACCTTAATCGGTGTATGGGACACTACTGTTCCTAAATCGGATGAGGTTCCCGAACCTCTTATCAACGAGCGAGAGCGAAAAAAAAGGCGGAAATTGAACGGAGGAACCACCGAGTCCACTTTCAAACGGAAGGCACCTACTATCGTGTTAAAATCTCATACGGCCCGAGTTTCACGAGTCGTTTTTGGGAATTCTGGAAGCGAGAGTACGGTGTATAGCTGCGGCTTTGACTCCACTGTACGCTTGTGGGATGTCGAACATGGTGTTTGCACTCATACAATAGTGAGCATCATGGAATAGCATTCATCAGTATATTGATGCTTTCTTTAGACATCGTCTGAAAAACCTTTTGTGGACCTCGCGCTGAACTCAGATGGACACACAGCGCTCGCAGCATCGACTGACCGAACAGTCACGCTATATGACGTCCGTGAGGCCTCGAACTCAATCTCGACATCTTCAGGTTCTCTTGTACACACTGCCACCCCTTCTTGTCTTTCCACTGGGGCGACTCCACATCAAGTTTTCACTGGTGCCTATGATGGTGTTGTACGGCTTTGGGATCTTCGCAGTATGAAGAGCGCGATCACCAGTTTCAAAGCTTGGGACGGAATGAAAAAAGTGCTGAGCATTGATTGGAAACGAGGAGTGGTGGGTATTGGCGGAGAAGGCGGCTTTGAGGTCTGGAAAGTTGTAGAGGATCTTCATTCGTAGACTGCCCTGTACGCTCTAGTAACGTATACGTGATACAAATTCAGATTCGGGAGAAGTAGTCCGTAAATTCGCAGCATTCCCCATTCATCAGGCAAATGTATGAGAAAAATTTTCCATGAAGTCCAGTATAGTACTGGGTTTGAGGAAATCCTAAACGCATACCACTTGCCCACCAGAGGCCATATAACGACTCTAACTCATATCCCAAGTAAATCCTTCTGCACTCCACGCCGGCATCTCCGTCTCAAATGTCCCCAAGCTCGTCGTATACCTTAATGCGTGAAGAAAAATATATAGTTTCTCTGGAACTGGGTCTGGATGCAGCGGGAGGTAACATTCAGGGCAATACAATTGCTTTTCATTTAGTTCGGCTGCTGGACCTTGAGGAAACTGCTCTGGACCAGCATTGGCGTCAGAGGCGGCGGCAATTATCTCGCCTGCGAGGGATACGGCTTCCGGGGTGGTGAGCTGTGCAGGCTCAGCAATATTTGGAATGCGAACGAGAGGTATGAGCTTCGGTTTGGATTTGACAAATGGAGCTGCAAGTCTGAAATTTTCAAATTTATCATCGGAGGGTGCCGCGGAGGATTCGGTGTCAATTGGAGTCGGATCTACCCCCTCAAACAGTGTAGAATTTTCACTCGTTAACTCGCTGACTGAAAAGTCTGCACTAGTAGTGCTTTTGAGTTGACCTGTGGCAGATCCTGTTGGTAATTCATCATTGACATCGATGCCCTTCATGGCGGCGTTCAATTGCTCATTGACAAATTCGCCTTTGTTTCTCTGTTTTTTGTTGCCTGGTGGTGGCTTCTTCAAAGCTAAATCCCGAGGGGCTCGTAGTGTGCCCTTAGCACGAAAAATGACGTCTCTCCAACGGCTCCAGTCCTCAGCTTCGTCCTGGATTCATTTATATGAATGCCACTTCATGTTTGAACAAATTGGACTGACCTTCATGTTCCTTAATCTCGTTATAACGCCTACTGCTTCGCGGGACAACGGTACCGGGGATCCCATACCAATATCTTCACCCGTTTCCCTCGGTAGTAATTTGATAGGAGCTGTTAACACATTCTCTATATCTTCGACGTCATCTTGAGGAGATTCACGAAGTAGAGATTCGGGATTGTCTTGAATATTGGCAAGATGTGGAGGTGGTGCAGGCGCGGTACGTTCGTCGCTGGGTATAGTGTCTATTCCTCCTTTGCCCATCTTCTCGCCCTGTGATTGGCTGTGAGTACAGGAAATGGCAGAATATCAGTTGAGACACTCGCCCAGATTCTTCGATCTCCATACACGGGGTCATTAGAAATAGAATGGCCGAGATATTGAAGGTGAACTCGGAGTTGGTGAGCTAAAGGGTGAGATTCAGTAAGAGTTTCAGCACGACCATCGAACACTCCTACAGCGGCCAGTCGTCGGCTTGCAGAGTATCACACTAGTGTCGGTATTCTCATCATACCGGATAAGATTGAAGATGGTTTTAGCATTTCTACCTTCTTTGTGAACAATATTTAGGCCCATTTGACGATCTTAAAGACATTTGTAAGTCTATACACTCAACATTTACAACGGAAACATACGCACCAACCGTCAATAATGGCTGTTCACATACTACGTCCCCGCTAGATAGATGACCAGTCATTCTTGGTGATGAAGACTTCAGATTTAAATACTCACTCTGGAAATCGGCCGTTGACTCGTGCCACGTATTCCTTACGCACAGTACCCGATACAAATTCTTTCGTGAGTCTCCGAGCACAGTCAGAAGAAGTAGGGAGAATCATCAGGCCAGATGTTAGTCGATCCAACCGATTGACAGCTACACTAAAAGTATGAAGATCGAGAGATTTACAATGTATAGTTCAAACTTACTATAAACCTTTTCGTAACCAAAGTCACTCATCAGGATAGCGACTAGCGTGTTCCGGTGATATCTTCCCGAGGCATGGACAGGCTAGGGTAACGGCACAGTGAGGTAGAACGTCAATGGCCGAGACTTGGGATAGACGAACGAACTATGCTTCCGGGTTTATCTACAACGATGAATTCCCTTTCATTGTCCTCCAATAAAATTCTGATGGGCGTAGCTGTAACGGGTGGCTCATGCCGGTGTACAACATTTCTGCGCAGAGGTATGGATACGGCTGGCGATAGAAGAATCGATATAAAACCACTAACTCCATACGATCTCCGTTTTGTATTATGCGATTCGGGCTTGCGACTTGGCCATTGATGGTCGTGACTCCGGATTCCAGCGCATATCTCTAATCGAGCTGGTCAAATTTTTGAGCAGGAAAAATGGCTTCGTCAACATACATAGTACTCCATGGACCGATCTCGAAATTCCGTCGACACAACTTCCAGTAGTTCCCGTCCTATCCATCTTTGCTTTGCGTAAGTGGTATAAGGGTACCAGTACGGCGGTATCTTTTTCAATCCTGGACCCGTTGCAGGCATGGTTGAAACTTGACTGCCGAAGGTCGCCATAATCATACAGGAAACTATATGTTGAAATTGTTCCTGAACAGGAATTAATGGTGGGGGCCGAACGACTCGAACGCGGCTGATTATATTTGAGAAATTTGAAGACGCCACCGTGCTCGAGATGGAAGTTCGAGTTCAAGAAAAAAAGATAACACGTTTCGAAAATACAATTTGATGTAGAAATTGAATATTATAAATACTGTAGGCTGTAGCTTTGAGGAGTACCAGGGAGTATTGTGTCAAGCCAATGTCGTCGTCTAAGGGGCGTTCAAGGAGGTTTGTGCGCCGCGCAAGTAAATTTCGCCTAAATCAACGCTCTTTTCGATACCTTATCTGTGCCACTTGAAAATCCGCCCCTTGAGAAAAAATTTTTGCACGCTGTCCAGAAAACTATGGAATACAGCAAGAATCGATTTACCGTACTTACTTGCCTACCTCCGAAACCGTTGACTCAACTTTAACCGACTGTTTACATGCCATTCTTCCCGACGATAGATGTCAAGGAAAGGAAAGGATAACCGGCATGGGTAATGAATTTTCTTCTGAATCAGACTATCAGCTTCGAAAATCTCGCGACTGAGCCAGGCTCTGTACACCCTCGATACTTGCTATGTCTCGAATTCCCGTATGAAATCGCTCGAGGCAGCGCAAGCCGACTCAATCCCAGCCTGGGGTGAAATTATTGCTTCTGGAATCCGGATCTGTGCCAAACATATCATGGCGTAACTGACTGGCATAGGAATCTCATGAGGACGCTGGCAGCCTTGCAGCCTAAATTTCGCAAAACTATCTCCGACGAATAGACCCTTCGAGAAAGCTTTGCGCGCCGAGGACCCGAAGAGCAAGACGTCTCAAACAGGATTGTGACTTTTGGAGCGGTCCCCAACGGCGTTTATCTGCAGCCATGAAAATTCTTACCAGAGAAATGATGGGTGAGAATTTTCCTCTGGACCTACTTTTTGTGCGTGCTCCTTACCACTGTTACCTAGTAGCTCGCGGAGCACATAGACAGAGTGATGATCATCCTCCTGCGCCAAATACTGGACAGGTTGAGAGACGACTGCAGTTCAACCAAGGTAAAGCAAAATCGAACTTCGTTTGAAACATACTTGCTGTAAATCCATAGCGATAAGCAAGGTAATTTGAGGTACTGCTAAATTCCGCTGTCGCATTGTGACTAGCACTGATTATACCCTGAATGAAGTCTAGTCAACTGTAATAGAATCACATTTCGCTTCTTGTTTTTTTCTACGCGTGCCAGTGCGTTTTCTGTGCATCTTCCTTCGAAATCAAGCTTGTTTAGAGCTGGATAATGGATGAATCTGTCTCAGCTTAGAGCCAAGCTCCTCGAATATACAATGTTTGTCTACACCATACCCCGTCAAGTTCAACAACCTCCTCATTCTATCTGTCTGACAAGCCAAATTTGTTCAACATGCTAGGCCGAGCCCCACACATTACCAGAGCTGCGGAGCCGATCGCACAACGGATTAATCTTTATCGCAAACCAGACCAGGACCAGACATTTTGAAGGTCCGTTCGGCTCCGGATCCATAAGCACGAAGGTGTCCTCTCCTCGCAGTTGTACATAAACTAATCATTTATTTACAGGCAAATCTCCGTTCGCGTGGTTCGGACAGCCTTTCGACGATTAAATCGCATTGACACTTAACTATACTGACGCTACTGGATGGCTGCTAGGCTCTCCGAACGTCACGGTATCCTGATCTCTTTTTTTCAGCAGATTCACGATTTCCTTGGTATATGATGAACAGAAAGGACATGCTGTGTGCACTGATATATATGACTTACGATTGAAACGCAAGAACAACAGACAGGATACGCCACACCTTTTGGAAATTTCGCGGGTTGACATATACAGATCCACGTATGATATTATACCGACTCTGAGCCGGTAGTGATACTATGTGTTGGGTAGCAAAGGGCGGCAGGGTAGAAATGGAGAGTCAAAGGTCGACGTCAACTTTCTGCAGTTCGATTACATGATTCTGACGTCTCTACTTGAAATCACATCAGCAGCCGAATGAAGGAACGTCCGTCCAAGCAGAGACTAGGGTATGTTTGAAACCGCAGAATCCTGGACAAAATAATAATACAGCATTGCGCTCTGAAGAAGTAAACCTTCAAGTTCAAGGAATTTTCTAATCGTTTCATCTTTGGAATTTCCTCACCAGCATCCTATTTACGGGTGGCGCCGTGTATACATCTATCTATCTTTTCATTCTGATTTTGGAGCCACTCGTAGTGGAGAAACTCTGTGGAGAAACTCTTATAAATACACCGACAGCTATCAAGCCACACGCGAACATCAGAACACGATAAAGCACGGCGCTAGTCGGCTCACCGACGGAAAATTGATAACTACACACTGGGGCCTCGGATTCACTGGGCTTAGGTCCCCGATGCAAACGAAACGTGTCGTGATGCTTGGCCCCTCTTTTGTCTGAGGTCTCCTGCTTGAAAGTTCTACAGGAAGAATCTCTGGCTGTTCTGATACCTACCATATACCGACGTATCAGATATATTCGAACCAAAGGTACGGATTGCTTTAGTAAGGGAGCGGGTCCATCTTCTTTCCTTTCAGTGAGACGCCGCCGAGAATTTTCTAGACGAACCCGAGCATTTGTTTGACTCCGCAAAGTGGTTGAAAAGTGATTTCAAAGGCATGTATATCTCATTAGTTCGGTAGAAAGTATATATAGATATGCTATCGACATGAACGGTTGCCCGATTTCCTAGACTATTCCCAAACCTCGAATGGGTTCATGCCAATTCAAGATACATATGTGTCCAAGAAAATGGATGTCGACTTGTCGACGACTTCTTACACCTACACAAAGTCCGACGACATTCAGAATTCTAATTCAAGTTGGACTCCGGAATCTTCCGGGATTTAAGAACCTCAGCAAGCAGAAAGAGATGTTTTATTCGGGCCTTAGACGAAAGCTCTCGTTCAACGAAGAAGAGGAAGTGACAGTGATGGAACCCGGATGGTAGGAAACGGTCTTCCGAGCGGGAGTTCTAAAGAATTTCGCGGAGACTAGAATGATAAAGTCTGACAAGAGATTGGAGTCTGCATATGCCAGTTAACTGGTGTTCTCACATATCACGGCAATTTGCCGATGCATCATTAGGCCTATGTTAGGCGCTACTTAGGCGCTTTAATTTTTCCATGTTCCACAACTGGGAACGATGGATGCTTTTTTACTTTTACTTCTTCATCCACTGCCGGAAAGTCATCGACTTCGATATAGTGTCACCCAAACTAATAATGACGACGTTGCATAATCGGCTGCCTTTTTCGCTCCAGTCAAAGAAATCTGGCTCAGTCAGGTGGTCGATATATGCTCAAAGATAGACTCTTTGCTCTTCTTGCTCCTAGTGTGTTGGCAGTCAATTCAGCCAACTGTCGTTGGACGATATCTTCATGTGTATGTGGCCAATAAATGACTCGACAATCATGATTCGAGAGATTTTATCAGTCAACCGATTCGGAAGAGGATTAGTGCCATGTCACCCGAGATTTAGCGACTATCCCTTCCATACCTCTAGGGCATAGATATACATAGCCATCTGCAATCTGACTGAGGAAGTATAAAATTGGAAACTTGATGCTTGTGATAGGACAGAACCTTCGCTGACCTTCATCGTTCCAGCACTTCAGAGTGACAAGAATTTGTTGTTTATCGTAGGACTGGCAGCTCGCTCGCTACACGCCGGTCCGCCTCGTCAACACTTCGCTCTTCCTCTGCAGCTTCCGATCTTGTCCAAGGTGAACGCCATCGGGTATCATCAGTCAGACATCTCAAGGCGAGCAGATATCAAACGATGGTCATGTTGAACCTCGATCAATTTTTTTGCATCATCAAGCACTTTTCAGTTTTTATCATACAGCCGCACACGCAAGCCCGGTGCTTTCTTCGCTGAGGCAACGATTCCAATTGGCAAAAGTCGTCGATGTCTTCCGAAGCGATCTCGGGACAATAGGGTGCTACACCGGTGGTTGCAACGCTTACATGGCTGACTCTATTGAGCTAAAACGTTTGGTTCTCGCACGGTGCAGATTTGCCAGATTGCCAGAGATACGGTGCGTCCTCTCAATGGTGCCGTTCCTCACGCAACATACTTATCCTGTCGCATTGAGGTATTCAAATCAATAGGAGAAGGGTTCATTCAGCTTGGGCTCCGCCGTTGGGTGCATATGTTTAAGGAGAAATTGGATTTAAATCCAGCCTTGACAGTCATCCTGATGCATCCTGATCTCACAGATTCCTATGGATTAATCACCAGTTCTTTTTGGTCGCACAAAACGCCGGCTAGACTGAAATTATCGTACTAATGTCTCAGCTAGTAGAGGCTGGTATGGGTACCTGATTACAAGATGATTGGCGTATTCTATCTGGATAAGGTGGATCGGGAACTGGGACTAGAACTAAGCCTAGGAACTCTAGGAACTGCCTTCTACCTTGAAATCGAAGATTTCCAAATTGGGAACTCTTTATGAAAATGTATATAAGAAGTACACAGCGGCCAGCCCGATGAAATCTTGTATGTACTTGTGACTGAATGAATGACGAGTCTCTTTCAAATTACCTCGCTTGTCTGTCCATCTTGTCTCTGTCCACTAGACTTATACGATATTTTATTCACACCGCTCTTACTTTATTTTCCTATAAATCGACACTTGTCAAGCTCCCTTCAAACAGATTCAAACAATTTGTATCAGCCACAACGCGGACGCGACTAAGACGCGTTTCCTGGCCTTCAACTTATTCTTCCTTACCCCGCCGTCAATAATGGGCAACTCGCAGTCTAATAACGCTCGAAAAAGCCGGGCTAATTCAGCTCTCCAGCCAAAAGAACAATCAAAAGCCACCAGCCACACTAGTCAAAATCTTCCTTTCCTGCAAATTGATCCGAATCCGAACCTTGTACGGGCTCAAGCCGTTCGACGTCGACATTCCAGTTTAGCAACTCCGTCTTCGAGTCCTACGAGACCTCTTCGGCATCAACGCTCAACGTCTGCGATCCTCTTCTCTCGCTTAGGCAAGTTCGGATGCAATTCTGCAACCGTCTCTGTTCTAAGCAGAGAATCCGAATCCGATTCACCCGACTTGTTCGATGTCCCTCACGTTCACAATGATAAGGCCCGAGCCATGTATCTTTCACAGTATAGCGATGAACCCCCTACCAGCCCTAGTACGACTACGTTCAGCAAAAACAGTCATCTTACTCCACCGCCGCTGCTTCCTTGTTCACCGCCTTTCCATCTCGCTTATTATACTCCTACAAATGCGGACGGTCGCCAAATCCCGGGCGACTCAGCAGCAGAGGCAGCCTATGATGTGTTCCTGAAGCAATTTCCTCGTGAGCATAACCATTCTCACTTTATCACCTTATCCAACTAGTTTCTTTCTAGAGTATCGCCTCACATGGATTCTTGACACCCTTCGACGCACAGACTACACACGGCTCTCGCGAAACTCATCCCAACACGAAGTAGAGACCTACGTCGACTACATGGGTGGCTCACTCTATCCAGAATCCCTCATCAGGGTCCACACCGAATTTCTAGCTAACAACGTGCTAGGTAATACACATTCTATTAGCGCGAGGTGAGGTCTCTCGGATCGTATGTTCCAATTCCAACTCTAACTAGGCACACTGAACTTAGTTCTCAGCTTTCGCTAAAACATGCTGAGGAAGCGAGGAGAGCCGTGCTTGAGTTTTTTGATGCTCCGCCTAGCTCTGATTTGGACAACGATTCGGATGAGTACACAGTGATATTTACGCCGAACGCGTCTGGGGCACTCAAGCTCGTCGGGGAAGCTTACCAGTTCTCAAAAAGTACACCCACTTCTGTCATATTACTCATACTAAACTCACTCTACCCTCGACAGACAGCACTTTTATCCTCAGCACCGACTCGCACAACAGCGTGAACGGTATCCGCGAATTTGCCAGGCGAGGAGGAGCCAGCGTAGTATACGTCCCTGCTGGGGGACAAAAAGGCAAGGAAGGAGCATTCGATCTAAAGGAGGGTAGGGTACGAACCTCTTTTACTTGATTATATGCGCTTTTCTTGATTCAATTCTGCGTAACACTTCTAGAACATATTACGGAGAAACAAACCACCACAAGGCACATCCAGTTTGCTCGCATTGACAGGGTTGTCAAATATAACCAATGCCAAATGTCCAGCATTGTGTTCCCCTTCAACTTCTCCATCGCCTTCCGCAGAAAATGGCTCGATTGTGACATACGCAAGGAGTCTCGGATATCACACCCTCCTCGACGCAGCAGCATTAGCGCCGACCTCGCGGATATCACTTGTACATTTACCTGTCGATGCCCTCGCAGTGTCATTTTACAAAATGTTTGGATTCCCTACGGGTGTCGGAGCGCTTGTTGTCAGTTGTTCTCTCGATTTGTGATGCTCCGCTGAAACTGATGTCCTCCTTTTAGATACGGAAGGGCTTTCTTCGTCAACTCAAGCGAGGCAGGCCATGGTTCGCTGGAGGTACCGTGGATGTTGTGCAGGTCCCTGGTAAAGTCCGTACCATGAAAGGTGTGGGAGAGGAATTCGAAGGGTTTGAGGTGGCTATCTTGATTTCTTTCGAATCGTCAATGAATGCTTACCCTGAATCCGCAGGATGGGACGATCAATTACCTTCTCCTCCCTGCTATAACTTCCGGATTACACCTGCTTTCTGCTTATCTCCCGTTTCTTCCTCTCCGCCTTAACTGTCTTTTGCGTTATCTCGTTACAGAACTCGGTAGAATACAACACCGGGATCGAGAAGGGCGGCTGGTAAATAATTTCCGAGAAGGGGAGACGGAAGGTCAAGTATGCAAAGTACTTTCACGAGTGCCAAAAAAAGTGTTGAAGACTGTGGGAGAAACTGATGAAGAGGCAGGCGCCGTGATTTCCTGCATTTTCTTGGATGTGAGCCCGACCTTTGTCCCTTCACTGCACATGGTACTTACGTTCCGTTTTTCTTTCCCCACGTCTCCAGGAAGCGGGTGAAACACTCCCCCTCGCGTTTATCGCACATTCCGCTGCCCATGAGGGTATTTCCCTTCGAACCGGGTGCATGTGTAACCCCGGCGGAGCTGCTGCTCTTTTGGGAATCCAGGAGAGCATGAAAGACGTGGAAGAGGGAGGAATGATGCGGGACGGAATGACACTGCGGGAATTCGAGGAAGAAGTCGAACGCGAACGCAAGCGGAGGGGAATCCTTCATTCTGCCAATGCCAGTCAACGGGCCTTAGAAGAGCAAAGAGGAAGGACGGAGCTCGGCTTAGTCCGGATCAGTCTTGGACTTGGTTCCGATTGGAGCGATATCTGGCGAATATTGCAGTGGGCGAAACGAATAGGTGATTCGGTCGAGCGAAAGGAGATGTGGCGGAGATGGTTGGGACAGCAGGCAGAGCCAGTAGATGAATGGGAGGAAGTGGAAGGAGGCGCGATTCGACGGAGAGGTGTGATTTCGTGTGTTCCATGCAAGGGCAACGAAGAAGATGCGACATGTGTGAAGCGTATCTCATTGGCAGAAGAAGCATGGGATACAACCATCGGGAGGGCTATCTGATCGACTTTTCTGCTTTATTATTCTTATTACCTATCCGAGGGGACATTATGTATATCATTTCTATACGATGGATGTATTTCAGGAGTGCGAAAGCAACTTTTTCTACTTATATTTCGGGTACATACTGATTCGATTCAAAGGGACGATTTTGAGTACAGAGATGTAAAACAAGCCAGTATATATATATGCCTTATGGATCGATTAGACTTCGGTTTTTGAGATGATGCTAACCTTCAACGGCAACTGAGAACCTTTGTCAAGTTCACCTTCGATCGTGGGCACCATGGCCAACGCAGACTCGCGACGAATTTTAGCCAGCTTGGGAGTAGTCTCTAGCTCGAAGTTCCTGAGGAGGACCACGATAAATGCTTGTAACTCAGTGACACTGCGTTTTACTGTTCTAAGTTTGAATAGTGGACGAAACAACATTAACTCACGCAAACCTCCAGGCAATGCAGGAGCGAATACCAGATGCGAAGGTGGCACTACAAAGAAATGGTCAGTCCATAAGAGAAGTGCACAAAACGTTGACATACAGATTTGCATATACTCCGAGAGAGACCTCAGCTTTAACGCGCCCTTCGAGCCAACGGTCAATGTTGAATTCAAACGAATCTGGAAGGAGATAAATTTGATAAACAATTGATAAATGCTCCAGATCACAGCGACACCTGCCTTCGCCAAACACATCCTTGTTCCTTGTCGATAGAACATGTCAACGTCGGAAAGTGTTTGATAGATATGAAGTTGACTGACCTATTATACGCTGAAGCCGACCCTATCACCTGTGTACCTTTGGGAATATGTATCTCACTGATAATTTCGCCGGATTTGCCAACTATAGGCTTCAAGAGTGGAAGAACGTCATCTTCGTAAGCGGTCCTGTAGAGATGAATCGCGACTGGATGGTAGCGAAGAGTTTCCTGTAAATTGGAGAATGAATGAGAGCGATGGATAAGTGAAATGTGAGGTGACTACCTTAGACATAGCGATTAGTACGGGCATTTCTTCAAAATCTTGCATGGTGAACTCTTCCTCTCCGCGGTCGGCTATTTTTTCCTCGGTAGCCCGAATCTCTGCACGTAGCCTAGCTTGAAGTTGGGGGTTGCGAGCGATCTCTGAAATGAAAAAAGTCAGCGGGAACTACGAAGAATGGCTACGTTGCACTTGCCGTATGCTGCCCAGCAAATTGTGTCTGAAAATGATTATAAGGATAGGCGACTATATCGTAACAGCAGAACTGACTTGTGATCGTTTCATGACCCCCGAAAATGAGAGTTCTATCGTAAAAGTGGGTATGAAAAGCGCGGAAGAGGAAGACGGGAATATGATTCACACCTCATTTGTGCTAACAACTCTTCTTCTGTGAGCCGCGATTTCGGGTTCTCTGACAAATTAGATTGAACTGCGTTCGATATATGTGAAAATTGTGGGGTGATTCAGAGCAGAAGGCGGCACACCCAAGAATGTCATGATGTCTTTATTGGGGTTTCCGCCCTTGATATCCTCCGTTTTCTGGGCGATCAGTCCACTAGCGACTTCATTTGCGACGCCGGCCACACGGTGGAGGACCTTCAGCTTGGGATTGTGATCGTTGATGAATTCCATGACAGCTGGTGGGACATGCCGGAATAGATCCAGCATCAGGACAGCAATATCAGGCGGGGCACTGAAGGCATTGGCACTATTGAACTGGTATCAGCAACTATTGTCTTAGTAGTGACAGAGATTCTTACGTTAGACTCTCATACAAGTTTGCCAACTCGTTCTCGTGATTATTTGTGGAACCAAAGTCATAATCGAATGCAGCTACACGAACGAAAGGCGTTAAGAAAGTTCACCAGTGAAACCATAGTGATTACCTTGTCCGATCGCGTCCAGCGTGGCACGCGATACATATTCCGGGAAGTTGAAGACATGAGATTGGCCACCGGTTCTAGAAATAGTTCCTTTCCATCCAGAACACATCTGATGTATCCTCAGCAACCCTGAATACTAGATGGAAGGCGGAGGGGGGTTTGCTTACTGCTTCGGCGCAGCCAATGAAGAAAGGAACAAAGTACTTGGTTTCAGGGGCACGGAATCCTGGTAGCATGACTTTACGCTGACGTGTATGTACGTCGCCTAGACAAAACCCATCAACGATGCAGTCTACAGAATAGACAGATATTGCAGACGTACCATCCGCCCAAGCCAGTCCCTTTCCAGATGTGAGCCTAGCAATTTCTCTACGGACAGGACTTTTGCGCCATTTATACCCTGATGACTGCAGTACATGCTACAGATGTGCAGATTGAGCGTCTTCTGAGCAATGAGGGTAGGGCTCATAGAACCCACCTGAAGAGCTTTTGGATCTGCAACCATGAGTTGATCAGTCTGTTGACGCAAGGGATCAATTTGCGAAAAATGAACAGCGAAGAGCCACTTACTCCGAAAGACGCTCTGAAGCGAACAACATCCCCATATTTGCGTTGCCACTCGAATTCAGCCTGTAAGCGTTTTCAACGAAATGCGCCATGAAGACTGGCTTCCACCCTCACCAAGCCCGCTGGTTGCTGCAAGATTTCACGCAAATTTCCTGTTGGGATAGACTCTGTTAGGTTCTGATTATTGGTGAAATTTGGCAAACACACACCCAGCATAAAAGACGTCGGTTCAGGGCCTGGGATATTCGAGAACGGTGATGGCTTGTATATCCTGTAAGCGACGACGAGGGCGACTAGCAGAGCTAGGATGAGCAACGTCGAGGTCTCCATTGCTAGTGAAAATCCAGATCTGAACCACGAAGAATCTTCCTGCCTTATATATGAAACGGGCCATTTTTATTCGGACGGAAATATTGAGCAGTATTTTGCCTTCATAAGGGAACGATGAGTGTCGAATAAGGTGCATTTGAATTGGGATCTTACTCACAGATAGAGACTAAGCACTGAATTACCCAGGATTAACCTGGGGCCACCATACTCGGGTTAAGCTCCCCTAGGCCGAATCAACTAATAAGCCAGGCCGATTCGGACAACCGTTCCGTCTGAAGAGACAACAACGGGGAGGAGAAGGAGAGGAGGAGGGGAGTTGGCATGGTCCCATTTCAGGAGCAATTGAGGTGGGGCCCATGCTACGTCCATGTAAAGTGGGTGAACGTAGCTGACAGTATTGCGAGAGAAGAAATCCAAGTTGTGACAATCACGACCGAGAAACCATCGGACCGGATACCAGTACAGTAGATGAAATGCCGAAATAGGCCGAGTTTGCTTGGATCGATGTAAGTACTGAGTACATACGTCCTTGACTGGTATATCTACTCGATTATCGCATAAATGCATCCACTCGTCCTTATCATTCTTCATTACCTCGCGCAGAGAAAGCTACTTTCAAAGGCATCTGGGAACCCTTTTCCAGCTCCCCCTCGATTGTGGGTGTCATAACAAATGCTGTCTCTCTTCGGATACGTTCCAAGGCTGGTGTTGCTTCGAATTCGAAGTTTCTGATTAGTTCGACGAGGAATGCCTGTAGCTCGAGCACACTGCACCCAGCGTCCTTGAGCAAGGCGATGAGACAGGTTAGCGATATAACTCACGCGAATCTCCATCCGATGCAGGATCTGATACCAGCAGAAAATGTTGCGCTAGGAGAGTTCAAAATTCATGCGCGCAAGGTAGAGAGATCAATCAAGACGCCCTTACAGATTGGCATAGACACCCAATAACACATCGTTATTCACATGCCCAGGCTCTAACCAGCGGTCTGGATTGAATTCGAAAGAATCTACATTGGGTGTAAATTGTCAGAAGATGTACGCGACCAGCCAGTCAGCGTAAAGGTGCTCACCATCCCCGAATACATCTTTGTTTCTGCAAATACAAGGATTCGAATGAGCATTCCTCTCGTGTTCTTGTAGTGAAAATATTGTACCTGTTATATGCCGGTACAGAACCAACAATCCTGGTCCCTTTTGGCACCACAAGTTCGCGAAGCATTTCTCCTGTTGTCGTTATAATTGGCTTTGACAGCGGAAGGATGTCGTCCTCGACCGCGACGCGGAAGAGGTGCATAGCTACAGGGTGAAATCGGAGTGTCTCCTAGAGAAGGAATGATTAGGGTCTCCATATGTGAAAGATAGACTCATGTGAACAATGCAAACTTGATACAAACCTTGACAGTAGCACCCAATAGCGGCATGGATTCCAAGTCTTGTGCTGTGAATTCAGTGTCTCCGCGTTCCTCAATGTTTTTCTCAACGCTCCGTATTTCTTTCCGAATCCTGCTCTGCAATTCAGGATTGCGTACCAGCCCGAAAAGTGCGAAGGAGAGCGTGGTTGATGAAGTTTCGTGGCCAGCAAATAGCAGAACTCTGAAGAAAAGTTTGTTGAATTCACATATCCTGATGACATTCCGTTACGCACCGCATTTAAGCAAGAAGTTCTTCTTCACTAAGTCGGGCTTTTGGATGTAGGGCTGCGTCCTGGTTGGCTTTTACTGTTCATGTCCTGTAAGTCTTCCTCAGCATATATGTAGGAGAATTTATTCACACACCCAAAAGACTCATGATATCTTTCTTGTTCTTACCCTCTAATAGTAAGTCCGATTTCGTGTCTACGAGATGCCTTGCTGTGGCCTCTGCGACATGGGCGACTCGGTGTAGCGAAGAAAATCGCGGGTTGTGATTATTGACGAACTCCATCACAGATGTTGGAACATATTGAAAGAGTTCCAGCAGTAATAAAGCAGTTTTAGAAGGTGCACCGAAAGTTTTGGCCCCTGAGGTTGCTTGACCATTGAGATAGTGACCAGCAATACCAACACGAAGACTCACATCAAGCCCTGATAAAGTTTTGTTCTGTATCCTGATCTTTCTTGGCTCCAAAATCATAATCGAATGCAGCTGAAGAAAGCGTGTAAGGAAGGAGGCGCGACGAAAGTTCATCGAACCTTGGCCAATGGCGTCCAGAGCAGCCCGAGACATCCACTCGGAGACATTAAAGACCTGATATTGCTCTGAGGAAGCTGATATGATATCAGTCCACCGAGAGCACAGCTAGATCCAAACAGTGAGGGTTTCCACTAGACTTTGGAGCCAAAATGACTAACCACGGCAGCGCAGGAGCAGAAAAATGGGAAGAAATTCTTCGCTTCTGGAGCGCTAAATCCAGGAAGCATGATCTTCCTCTGCCGTTTGTGTACAACACCTGCCAAAGTCTTAAGACAAAGGTATGGAAGTGGTGTGTTATCGATACCATCAGCCCAGGCGAGTCCCTTCCCAGATGTCAATCTGCTAAACTCTCTTCGTTGAGGAGTCTTACGCCATCTATAGCCTTCTATAGCCTGATGTCTGGAAAACTCGCTGTAGAGCTTTGGGGTCGGATATCATAAGGTAGTCACTCTAAGGAGGAAATTTTGGCATCGAAGGTAACTAAGATAAAAATCCCACTGACTCCAAAAGAAGCCTTGAAGCGAACGACGTTCCCATAAGTCTCTTGCCATTCGAAATCGGTCTGCCGGACATTTAGTAACTCGGAATGCACGTGTACACCTCGAGTCTGCCCACCAATCCGACTTGATTTTGAAACAGTTTGCAGATGTGACCTAGAGCAATAATATGTCCAGTGCAACAAATCTGAAAGTTTGGGACAAACCAAGAATGAATGAATGTGATCTAGGACCAGGGATGTTCCAAAAGGGAGATCTTTTGTTGACGTTATAAACGATGTAAGCGCCTATAATGAAGCTAACGGGGAGTAAAATGATTGAAAAGCCCATCGCTGTGTCAGGAATCTTTCATTCTAATGCATTCTGCTTTTATACATTCTTGCAGCACTTCCATTGCCGCGTAGAAAAAATTCACATGCCTTAAAGTTAAAAGAAGCTGCGATGGATATGTAAACAATAAATCGAATAAGAATTATACCACTTGATCGTACGAACAACGTGGTTGAATAATGGTCAAGAAAAGGGAACTGCCACCGTGAGATAGCGTCTGGACGCACTCATATTGGCTTGGAGGGATAAGGATTTTCCGGCTGATAGAAGCAATGAATACACACTTGCAGCTCAGGTCTGGTACAAGTACAGGTGAGCAAATGTCGAGAGCCAAGTTCCTAGGAGTCTTCATCCAATTGTTTCGAAAAAGCTACCCTCAAGGGCATTTGGGAGCCCTTGTCCAGCTCCCCCTCAATTGAGGGTGTCATAAGAAAAGCCGGTTCTCTCCGGATACCATCCAGAGCTGGTGTTGCGGCAAATTCGAAGTTTTTGATAAGTTCGACGAGGAATGCCTGCATTTCAAGCACACTACGTCCGATGTTCTTAATCATCGCAATGTCAGGAAGAGGGCTAGGACCCACGCAAATCTCCAGCCGATGCAAGATCGTATTCCAGCAGAAAAGGTGGCGCTAAGAGAATTTACGAGCCTGTGAAAACAATGACGATGATTGACTCACAGATTCGCATAAACGCCCAAGGGTACGCTGTTCTTAACATGGCCCGGGTTCAGCCATCGGTCTGGATTGAATGTGGAAGCATCTGCACGGTCAAAAGCGGTGTGAGAGTTCAGAATAAAATCTCAGTGCTCCAGTTTTCTCACCACTCCCAAATACATCTTCATGCCTATTGGACTACGAATGAGCCTTCCTCCGTGCTCCCGAATGGAAAATACCTGTTATATGCGGGGATAGATCCAATTATTCTAGTCCCTTTTGGCACCACCACTTCTTTGAGAATTTCTCCTGTTGAGGCCACAATGGGCTTCATCAACGGCAGAACGTCGTCCTCAACCGCGATGCGGAAGAGGTGCACGGCTACAGGATGAAACCGAAGTGTTTCCTAGAAATATTATCAAGCTCGCTGAATGGACAGTGTCAAAACGCCAGAACCTTGACTACAGCGTTCAAGAATGGCATTGATTCCAAGTCTTGTGCTGTGATTTCAACGTCTCCACGTTCCACAATTTTTCTTTCCGTGTTTTGAATCTCTTTCCGAAGTCTGGTCTGCAATTCAGGATTGCGTACTAATTCAAACAGTGCGAAAGTGAGCGACGTTCCAGATGTCTCGTGTCCAGCAAACAACAAAACTCTGGGTCCATTTCTCAGTCATTTCATTTCCGTAAACGTTGATTTACTGCGTACCGCATTTGAGCAAGAAGCTCTTCCTCACTAAGCTGAAGTTTGGGATTTTGAGAAGCTTCCTTATTGGCTTTGACTGCTCTTGCTTGTGAGTGTCTGCAATGTAGATGTACATAGATACGCACCCAAAAGGCTCATGATGTCTCTCTTGTTCTTGCCTTCTAGTAGCAATCCCGACTTCATATCTACAAGATATTTTGCTGTGATATGTGCAAGCTTATTAACTCGATGAATTAGGGAAAAGCGCGGATTATGATTGTCAAGGAATTCCATCACGGAAAGAGGAATGTATCGAGACAGATCAAGCATCAACAGAGCCGTTTTAGAAGGAGTGCCGAAAGTCTTGATCCTGAAGGGTGTAGAACATTCACAAAGAATAATCAGACCGGCCATAGGGGTTAGAATAAGGCTCACATCAAATTTTGGTAGAGTTTCGAAAGTTCAGTATCTTGATTATTCGTAGCTCCAAAATCATAGTCAAAAGCAGCTGCGGAACGCGCGTCAGGCAAACAGGCCCGATAAAATTTCATCCTAGGTTCAGCACACCTTGACCAATGGCATCCAACGTAGCTCTAGATATCCAGTCAGCGACATTGAACACCTGGCATTGCTCCGAAGAAGCTGAGAGTATATCAGTCCAGCGGGAACACAACTGCAATTAACCCATGAGAAAGGTCCACGTCTCTCAAATCAATATCACCTACTGCAGCAGCACAAGAGGAAAAAAATGGGAGCAAATGCTTGGCCTCGATAGCACTGAAACCAGGGAGCATGATTTTCCGCTGTCGCTTGTGTACATCACCTGTTGACAGTTTTTGAGGACAACTGAAAGTCCGTGAGCGGAAGAAACGGGATATTCGTACCATCAGCCCAAGCGAGTCCCTTGCCAGCCACTAGCCTACTGAACTCACGTCTTTGAGGAGTTTTACGCCACCTATAGCCTGATGTCTGGAAAATACGCTGCAATGCTTTCGGATCGGATATCATGAGGTAATCACTCTGAAGAGAAGATAATCAACAGGTATGATTTTAGTCATGAGTACTACTAACTCCAAAAGAACCCTTGAAGCGAACGACGTCTCCATAATTTTGTTGCCATTCGAAATCGGTCTGGTGAATTGTTATATATAAGTCCGCAACGGTCAACGTCGAGATGATCCTACCAATCCCACTTGGTTCTGAAGTAATTCGCAAACGTGACCTAAACGAAAGATGTTCATGTATCTAGTTAGGCGTTTAGAGATGTATAAAAACTTGACGACAGACCAAGAATGAAGGAATTTGACTTGGGACCAGGAATGTTCCAGAAAGGAGAACGTTTTATGGCCTTGTATAAGATGTAGGCTCCTATAACTACACCGGATAATGCGATGGTCAGAGAATTCATTTTGGTGTAATCCTTGAGGTTGAGGTTGACTTCTTGCTCTTATACGCATCTAGAGCAATCCGATCGTAGCGTACAAGGATTCTCATGCTCGAAAAAGAAGGTGCGAAAGACAAATGACAATAGATGGGCAACGTCAGTTTGGAGCTGAAAATAAGTACGATATGTATTGCCATCGGTCTTAAGAAGAAGACAATCCTAGTTATCCCAAGTCAAGAGACGAAGGATCTTGTGCATACGTGATAGAATCATGGAAAAACGAAATGGATGAACACTGTTCGCTCCTCAATCTCCGCCTTTAGGGGCAAAGGTCACTCGTAAAGGCAGTTGACTGCCCTTCTCGAGCTCGCCTTCGATTGTGGGCACCATTACAAGTGCCGCTTCCCGGCGAATCTTGTCTATCTTCGGGGTGGCAGAAAATTCGAAATTACTCAAGAGTTCCACAATAAACGCTTGCAGTTCGATGACACTGGGCGTATGAACAAATCGATTAAGTGACGAGACATCAGTCAAAGCTGCCAACTTACGCAAATCGCCAACCAATGCATGATCGTATGCCACCCGAAAAAGTAGCGCTGAATAAAGTGTGACCACCTGGCAATGTTTTCAAAGGCTGGGGCTTACAGGTTCGCAAATGGACCCAAGGAAACCCCCTTCTTCACATGGTTTGGCTTTAACCAGCGATAAGGGTTAAATATATGTGCGTCTTGGTAGTAAAATAGTTCAGAAAATTTCAGTATGGTTTTGTCCAGCGTTCACCTTCGCCAAACAGCTCTTTATTCCTGATATCAATGAGATTATTGTAAATCTGTACACAGTAGAAAACCCATATTCATCGACTAACCTATTGTACGTGGGTATGGAAATAACTGTTCTGGTGCCCTTAGGAACAGGGAGCTCAGTCAGAATCTCCCCTGTTGTGGTCGTGATGGGAGTAGAAAGCGGAAGAACATCATCCTCATGAGCAACACGAAACATGTGTATTGCCACAGGATGATATCGAAGAAGTTCCTGGCCAATAACTTATTGAAACAAAAGGTTGGGTAGACTGGATTATTTCAAACCTTGACGGTAGCTCCTAGCAGTGGCATCCCTTCCAGATCACGAACGCTGAGCTCAGGATCTCCTCGAGCAGCGGCAACCTTTTCAGTCGCGCGAACTTCTGCACGAAGTTTTTTCTGTAGCTCTAGGTCCCGTACGAGTTCGTAGAAGAGCCACGATAGAGAATTGGCCTGTAAGGATGATCAGTTTATATTAAATTCCATACCACACTGTTGATACTTGCGGTAGTTTCGTGACCAGCGAGCAATAGTACGCTGTAAATCTTCTGAAATTTGGCTCTATTCGTCAAGTGGTAAGACATACCGCATCTGCGAAATCAGCTCTGCATCACTGAGCTGCGCCTTAGGATTCTCCCCAGCATTTGCTTTTACTAGGTATTCACGTTACAGATAGGTTCGTACGGAAACAATACGGACACACCTAACAAGCTCATGATATCGTTCTTGCCTTTATTTTCGAGAAGGGCATTAGATTTTGTTAACACAAGCTCTTGAGCTACCGCATTAGCGATCTTGGTGACTTTATGGACACTAGTAAGTCTTGGACTTGGATTATGATCATTGATGAATTCAGTTATGGGGGTTGGAAGGAACCGAAAGAGCTCGAGGGTCAACAAAGCGCCGGTGGAAGGAGACCCGAATGTTCTCAGCCTATACCATTAATGATCAACAAATTAATCCTGGAGATAAGTGAATACAGGACGAACAGCATATTCTGATAGACCTTCCCAAGCTTATTTTCATGATCATCCGTGGCTCCAAAATCATAGTCAAACGCCGCTAGATGAACTAGCATGAGCGAACAAAGTGTCACTAATCAGCAGCAACGGTAATAACCTTGGCCGATTGCATCTAAAGTTGCTCTGGAGGTCCACTCCGGGATGTTGAAGATATGCGACTGATTGTCGGAAGTGAAGAGTATATCACTCCATCGTCTGGAAATCTGTATGGCATTCGAGTTGGTACACCGAGACTCTACACAGAGGAAGATAGGATATCCGCACCGTGGCTGCACATGAAAAGAATAGAGGCAGAAAGTTTTTGGCTTCAGGCGTTCCGAAGCCAGGAAGCATGACCTTTCTTTGCCTTCTATGTGTATTGCCTGTAGAAAACGCGAGAACGTCAGCGAGAATGCAGTCATGATAACAACCATTGACCATCTGCCCAAAGTAACCCTTTTCCGGATGTCAGCCTGCTTAGTTCTTTACGCTCGCGATACTTCCTCCAGCGATAACCAGATGTCATTAAAATGTGCTGGAGAGCTAGAAGAAAAGCAATCGTTGGGAGGCTGTATCTGTTCGGGTAATGCGATGAACTTGCCTTTGGGGTCAGAGATGAGCAAGCGATCCATCTGTTCAAAAAATCCCTCAGATGAAAGCCAGGAATGCGATACGATACGAATAATCACCCCAAACGATGCCTTAAACTTGACCACATCTCCGTAAGTTTCTTGCCACGAAAACTCTGTCTATATGTTGAACGATTGAGCTCAGTACTTGGACTACAATGACGAAGAATGGCTTCACCACTCCCGCTTGATTTTGCATTAATTCGCCCAAGTTACCTGTGAGCGATGTCAGTCCGTTTCAAGGACAAGAACTAACAGACACACCAAGGAGAAATGATTTCGACACAGGTCCAGGTATGTCGTCTAAAACAGTGCGCCTTGAAGCCCTGTAAACAGCATACACAATCGCGAAGACGACGAGGAGAACTGTCAGTGTTAGCGTTGAATGTCCCATCTTGGTGTAATAGAATGTGGTTGACAGGCATTTATAGACCTTTTTCACATAATAACCACGAGTAAGGATTGCGATTCCCAGCGCATGCAGATAATCCGAGCGAAATTTGTCGGCCTAAATGAGGTCAGAACAAGGTCAGAAGGCCTTTCGAATGCTTCTTGCGCATTGTAACGGATCGATGTCATTGTTTTGGTACAGTAACAAAGCATGCCGTGTATTCAAACCAGGAAGGATCACGGCTCCGAGTCATAAGGTAATGAAGTTCGTCCAGAATGAGTACGATTACCACAGCAGGTGAGAAAGGCCACTTTACCGACACTATAAATGTAGAGGATGTTGGGAAGGGAATGGCGGACGATTGAAACTCGAATCCACCAGATAATAAAGAGCTACGGCGTCAAACGTGACGGCAAGCTAACTTTTCGATGACTCTTTGACTCTTTACGTGGAACTTGAACATTTGAACTTTGGCCTTAAGCTTGAGCTTGGATACAGAAAATATCGTGAGCGAAATGGGGTTGTTGGCGACGTCGGGCCGGAAGTCAGCCACGCAAAACGCTCAAAATTCTGTCAATCATTCTCCCAGCTTTTTTGTTGAACATATCTGCTCTGATCAGAACGACTCTCCCAACAGGAAAACTGCAAAGCTGGAAGGAATTGATATCCCTGCAGGGTTCAGACTACAGGAACTCAAAATGGTACAAGGATGCGGCTGAAGGTGAGTATTGGTCAGATTCTATTGCTAAATTTCGTAGTTGACCAAGGATTCAATATTTAATTCTAGTCACAACAATGATGCGCTCACCACCTCCTCCAACTGAGGGAAGAATAAGAACAGGAGAAACCATAGACATTCTGCCTGACGCTTCGGTTCACAACACTTCGTGACCGCAATTATTCAATTTTAGTTATTTCTGTGAAGTAGAGGACGATATGTTCTGCTCAGTCAGGATGAAGTAAACCGAACAAGGTTTACAGTCCCTCCGGAAATTCTACCTGAATGTATCTGGGCCTTGGAATGGTTTATCCGTGCACTCACAGATGGATCAGAGCTTCAGCTCCGGACATTCGGCTATATTCTGGGTGTGGGCAATCCCCTACCAAGTTTTCCGTTCTCACGTTAGGCCTGCTTTGACACAGCACAGCCACCTCTTTGCCAAAGGTAGCGTTCCTTT
>MU795318.1:0-29740 GCA_027886305.1 Lentinula aff. lateritia | reverse complement strand
AAGCCGGTAGAAGGAGAAGGGTAACTGATGGATCGGTAATCGATGAAGGGGGTCAGGTGGATCAGTAATCAATGAGGGTTTGACAATGGTGGGACATGAGAGTGATGGAGTGATGTATCGTACAAATAAGGGCGTAGAGACGGTGAGAAAAGGAAAATGATAGGGGCTACGTACTTCATGACAGCTGCGGACTAGTTTTCCGATTCCTCTTCAACAACTTCAATAGTTGCTTCGGGGGTTTCTTCAACCTTGGCAGCATGGCCCTTCGACTCCCGAGCCTTTCGCTTATTGCAGTCAGCAATCTGATGCTTACCACCGCAGAAGAGACAAAGATTGACTTAGGCTTTGGCGTGAACGGAACTGAAGAGCCAGATGGCTGAGAGTTGTTCTGTTGGTTAGTAGAACCAGCTTTAAAGTCCGAGGAACCCTTCTTCGGGTTCCGAGCAATGAAAGGCTTACCAGCCTCACGCTTTCTAGTTTCTTCGCGTTTCCAATAGCGATTGTCAATACGAAGTACTTCCTGACGATAATCGGCGAGCATCGCCGGCTCGGGCAGACACGCCATTTCGTCCTTAATGCGTTCAGCCAAACCTCGTCCATAAGCCCATTTCAGGGCGGCAGAATCCCAGTTGGTGCTAGCAGCCAGGGTGTTGAACCAGATGTTGTATTTCCGGATGTTTTTGGTTTCCTTCATCTTCAGGTTACCAAGGGAATCTTCGGCCTCGCCTTGCGCATCGTGAACACCGAAATTGTCCTGAAGCTCCTTTACAAGGGCCTTGAAGGAGGATGTCTAGGCCGGCAGCGAGTCGAAATCCGGGTCGAGGATATCAGGGACAAACCACTCTTTGGCTGACCCACTGAGATAGGAAAGAGTATAGTTCACCTTCCGTTGGTCGGTGAAATACTTTGGACGGTCATTGAAGACCAGGGCAAGATTGACGAAGAACGTCTTGAGTTTTCGGGGGTCCGAACCGTCGAATACCTCTGGCTCCTTGACCTTGCTCTTGGATTCAGAGCTGTCAGAGGGACGGCCGAGGGCGGCGAGAACGGTACCGAGGGTTTCAATGGAACCCTTGAATCCCAAGAGGAGTTCCAACATAGCACGTTGCTCGTTGGGGATGTCAGGAGAGTTTGGAGAACGGGGTCCACCAGGTCCACCAGGTCCGCCGGGACCACCAGGACCACTGGGGTCACCAGGCTCACCACGCGGTAAACCGCTGGAGTCGTCATCCAGATCGTCATGATTGTTGTCGTCACCCGGACCGTTGGGGTCGACAGGAGGGTCTTGATCGTCGTGATCGCCGGTATCCAGATCGAAATGAGGAGGCAGGTCACGAGGAGATTGTGAAGTAGCACGACGTTGGGGTTGTTTCCCTGTACGGCGAGCTATGGCTTGTAGAATAGGAGAATCCATTCGAGTAATAGACCGGCCCCGAGCCGGAGCGACCACAGGGGGTTGTCCACGGCGAGGGGTCAAAACTTGGACAGGTTGTCCATCACCAGTATACAATGTGCTGTACTCGAATTGTTGATCTTCTTCCATAGTTTCGGGAAGAGTCGACGTAGTAGGAACTGTGGCTGGACCGAAACCGCAATTACGGTGACGTGGTTGACCGATGGCAGAAATTGATTTGGAGAAAGGGGCAAAGGATTGGGCTGTGGTGAAGAAAGTATTTTCTTCGGAGTTAGCTCTGGATTGAGCTCGGGTTTTCGGAGGCATAAAAAATGATATGTCAGTACAACATTAACGGATTGAGTTTAATTATACTGTTAAGATCATGTACACCATGTAACCGTGCCAGAGGCCACAGGGTGTCTAAGTGCGGAGGGTCGAGTGGGACAGTAGTGAAGTTATTGACAACACCGCCATTACGCCATTAGTCCCCGGAGATCGAGAGTATAGAAGAGAGGAACTAGTAGCAGCCAAGTTGGAGCGGCGGTATCGCCGGTGACAAGGAGCAAACCAGAGGACTTATAAGTCCAAAGGCTATAGAGAGTGCTTCGAGGTAATGAGCCTGAAGACTTAAGAGATGGACTGAGTTAGAAAGGGAATCTAAGTCAATAATTAAACTGAGGAACTACAGTAGCGTACAGGCAGTATTTATATCTACGGATCGGCGCATCGGGGCGGAGCACCAGACTACTAGGAGCTATACGTGTAGTACCTGCAGGGTAAAGTAAAAGACAATAAAGGAAGACTAGAAGGAATGGGTATGTGGAGCAAGAAAGAACAATAAAGAGAAGAATACAATAAAGGGTGGATCTCGGGATACCGAGCGGCGGAGTGAGGCGCCGAGGCATGGGCTTGACATTATCAGCGGATGATCATGCAAGGAATATCTGTTCCTGAATTGAAGTGCTACAAGACCCACTACCTTTAGGTAGTGGGAATAATGGAATTGGACTCTGGTCTTTCTGATGCGACTCTCATCAGTCTTCTCAGCAAAATTAATGATAATTTCGACCTTTACTCTGCCCTCAAGGGAAGATACAAGGAGGATCCCCTCTTCAAGAAAATACTTGAGTTTTCAAAGGATTACCACAACTTTGAGGTGATTAAAGACTTGATTTACCTAAAGCAGAAGGAGACTCGTGTTCTTTGTATCCCTAGAATCATTATCAATGGCTGAAGCATTCAAGAAATAATTATTGCTGAAGCTCATTCTCTTTTGGCACATCTTGGTGCCTCACAGACATTGGATTATCTGAGAGACCATGTCTGGTGGAAAGACATGGTTGCTGACACAAAGTCATTTTGCGAATCTTGTCATGTTTGCAAGCTCAGCAAGCCAGACAACACGGAGTCATATGGTAAGCTTCATCCTCTCGAGATCCCATCATACCCTTGGGAAGCTATTGGTGTGGATTTCGTGGGTCCGCTCCCGCAGTCAAAGAACCGTGACAGCTTGTTTGATTCAATCTGTGTTATAATTGACTTACTTACCTCCATGGTTCATTTAGTACCATGTAAGACTACATACACCGCACATCAGGTTGCCAAACTCATGTTCGAGCATGTGTACAAACTCCATGGGTTGCCTAAATGGATTATAAGTGACCGAGACTCATTATTCACCAGTATATTCTGGAAATGACTCCATGACTCCATGAGCTTATAGGTGTTAATCTTCATATGTCAAGTGCTTACCACCCTCAGTCCGATGGTGCTACTGAATGTGCTAAACTGTCACTCAGATGCTTCAGCAATGTGTATCAGCCACTCAGAAGGATTGGGTCTCGAGATTGCTATTAATTGTGCTCATTTGGAATCTACTGGTTACGCCACATTCATACTCAACAATGGCCGTATGCCTTGTTCTATGGTTTGGAGTTCTGACCTCAGCAATGAATACCCCTCAGTCCAGACTTTTGCTTGTTTATGGCGATTGGATATTATGGCTGCGCATGACAGCATTCTTGAAGCTCGAGTCAAACAAATTCGTGCCGCAAAGAAAACGTCGATTTGATCCCTTCAAGGAAGAGGATTTGGTCTACATATCTATAAAGAACTTAACATTTGAGAAGGGTCTGGCCCGAAAGCTTATCCCGAAGTATATTGGTCCATTCAAAATCACCAAGGACTTTGGAAACCATTCATTCCGTGTTTCCCTTCCAAACCATTTCATTCAGCGAGGTGTACATCCTGTTTTCCACTCATCCCTCTTGCATATTCATGTTCCAAATGATGACCGATGGTTCCCGGGTCAACTTGATACACAGCTTCATGAATCTCCGGTGGCTCAGCCTCAATGGTGCATCAAGAAAATTTTGTCTCACACTGGCTCTCAGAGACATGCCATTTTCCAAGCTCAGTGGAGTACAGGTGACATTACATGGATGCCATTTGCTAAGATTAGCCAGTCACCCTGCTTACCAGAGTATCTCGAGCTCCTGGGATTGAAGACCATTGACCAGCTGCCTAAGGGAGCTGGTACTGTTCCTGAGGAGGTCAGCATCGAGATGGGCATCGCATCCATACAGTTTCAAGTTTTTGATCTTAGTGACAGATTTGAAAATGTGAAATTTTCACCTTCAAGTTCATCTTATAATCCGGACTCGTTTTTAAATCCTTTTCCCCCATCCGTTTGCCCACATTCATTACCAACCTCGCCTCATATTTCACACTCTCCTCTGCCTATTTTGCCTCACCCCGTTATGGCACCTCTCGAATTCCAACATATCGAACGTCAGAGCCACAGTAAATTTGCTCTTATTGCTAAGAATGATGATGGCGACAAAATTGTATTATCCGCACAACAGGTTTGACTCTATGTCTACTTCAATAAAAATCTCCGTCATATGCAGAAACACATTGGTTACACTCCCATTGGCTATCATTCCTTTGCCTCTGAATTCAACAAGGAAGATCTTCCTTACAAATTTGCCTACTGGGATCATGCTAACTTCCATGAGCCCATCATCACCAACCTCAATACCCAATCTCCACCCATGTCTATCTTTGGTATTGAGGAGTGGGAATGCTTTGCTCCGAATAAGGCAGTTCATCCCGGTTGCGAGGAAGTTCTCTCTACAGAATACCGAGAACTTTGTAATATGGCTTTGGATCAGGCCCGAGGTGCTACTAGAGGACGTCGTAAGGCTGAAATTCGGAAGCAGGAAAAGAAGAATGCTGCGGCCGCTGCCGAGCATAAGAAGACTGGGACTCTCCACTTCCATAGTGGTCCCAAGAACGCCGGTTCGAGTTCCCGCTCCTAAACTCGTTTCAATATCCACGTCGTGTTGACGTTCCTCACTCGTTCCTTATCTATGTGTTTATTTTACATTTGAAACTTCATCTAAACATATGCCATTGACTTATTTTATATCTTACTTCATCCACGTTGACTCGTACTTTATGTTTACTTATTTTGTGGTATTCTGCGACGACCAGGAGGGCGTATGTAACAGTACAGATCATTCCTGATCCGGACCGACCCCGACTCGTATATAAGGACTGTACGTCTGTAGAGTAGAGTTAGTTCTCTTCCAATCGCAGCGCTATCCCTGTCATTGCGAGCAACTCTCAGTGTGACTACGTCGCACATCTGCAAAACCTGTATTTTTACAGGTTTTGCAGATGAAGGCGATCATACAGTCTGCCAATATTATCATAAAAACAAGCTCAAGTTCTCCACCGCAAAGTTGCCAGGACAGGAATTCCTTCTGCTAGTATCGAGTCCGGATTTGAGGGAAGATATAGACAACAGAAAAGAATGTACTATAAGCGAACGGCTTGAACGAATGTAAGTAGCGGTAGCTGTAAGCCAATACTAGGAGTCCCCTAGATACAAAATAAAGTTCAGAGCGTAAAGTTCTTCGAAAGTGTATTACAGAAAAAGTCTCGGTTCGGTTCAAATGTCAAAGGGGGTAACGTGTCAAGCCGAAAAACATTAATAACAGGAAACCTCTGTAGATTTCTACTCTGTCAGCCGCATTTGATGCAGGGGGACTTGCAGGGAAGGTAGAAGAACTCGAAATTGACGAAGTGGATGACTCAGACTGAAATGAGCTGGTAGAATTAGGGGAGACTCTGGTACCGTTCACCAACACCGCACCGGCAATGTCTACATGGACAATGGATTGAACTAAAATCACAGTTCTTCGAGCCGACTTCAAAAAGGCCACTTACACTGCTCAAATGTTGGTAAGGAGTAATTGGTTTCCACGTAAGGCTGTGTCTTGTTCAGCGACACTCCGACCGGGACAATATGCTTCAATCATTCTTGTAAGATCCTTTCATCTTCGTAATGAGTTACTAGTGGCCTACCTGAAATGAACTTTTGAGTTGCGGATAGAACTGTACCGCTTCTGACATAGTAAAATTGTTCAACTCATGTGTCAATATGATTGCACCAGTCTGAAGTCCATCAAGTAAATCCTTTTTTTAAGTAGAGCCAAAGTGTACACACAAAGTTGAAGGTGCCATTGCTAGCCGTTGTGATGAAGTTGTTGTAGTTCGTAACCACGGTTTGATCAGTGATGCTTTGACCATTGATATCGGCGTCTTCACTATCATATCCCCACATGATAGTTTGCAGTCCCAATGCATGAGCGATTGAGCGAATTCGATCGTCGACATCTCCATAGGGGGGCTGTTTTAGGGAAATCAGTACTTCTGTAGCTACTGCGAAGGTTGAGCCTATGCTTACTCTCCAACACGTAGGCGTTACGCCAACAGCAAGCTTGATCATTTGCATCTACAGCAGTATTCTCCTAGTCCAGTCCAGTCCCAAAAGATATGCATACAAGAGGACGCACAGCTACAACTCGTAATTATCTCTGGTTCTATTTCGATATCAAGGATATGGAACTCACAATACCACAATTCAGCAAAAGCAGCCTCGCTAGAAAAAGTGGTCACTGGGGAATCCGAAAAATTAAATGAGCAAAATCAATCGAAGCTGCGTGGTACATACTGTATGGATGCGACCACGTATCTGTCAGCAAGTTGAAGGTTATATTGTTCGAAGAGCAGTCATTAAGCCACTTACGAGCACATATTTCATGGCCTGTCGATGTTATTGTATATAATATGTCGTTAGTTTCTGATATTCAACAATGCCGCGACATACCGTCGGCGAGAGCGCGCTGGGCCTCTAGGGGCCAATCTGCCACATTAGAGCCAATAAAGTAGAATGCTGTCGCAAATATAGGTGCGTATGATGGGTACATCCAAGGGGAGAAAAGGAATTACACACTTGCTTTTTGATTTTGACTTTGGAGGAAATCGTAAAACGCATTGTGCGAGCAATTCGGACCATCATCAAAACCGTACCCAAGAGTTGAAGGCTTCATATATGTGTCAAAGAAATCCTCGCCTCGACGTAGATTGGGTCTCAAAAATTGACGAACCTCTGGAGCTGCAGAAATATCGACGGGGAGGCCAGGTAATTTTGGCTCTGTGCAGAGGCTGTATGTCCACCAACAATCTGGATCATCAGAAGAATAATTGCTCGCCGGAGGCTGGGTCTATAAGACGTCGAAATTATCAATACCGACTGATAAAAAAAACCGGAAACTTGAGAAGCAATAAGTACTAGTACCTTCACGCTAATGTTCGAAGGGATATTAGCTGAGATTGAATCCCACTTAGCTTGCGCCGCTGAATCATCCGAGAGAATAGAAGCAGCTTCCCATATTGAAGGAAATGCACTCAGTTGATTCACGACAGGAGGATAACTATAAGGCGAGCATTCCTCGTTCGGGTCTGCATGATATATATAATAAGCAATATGTTCAAGAATGACTCAAGGCAAATGAGGGAATGCATCCCGGAACACTCAGCGCTTTTCAACGCACCAGTGATAGCAGCCTCTCCAATTTCCGTCGTCCGATCGGCCGTAGAGGTTTGGGCGTCAACACGGACGTGAAGAAGACTAACAATAACCAGAAGTTGAAGAAGGCGGTAAATGCTTAGCGACTGCATGGCGTTGCGGCACTGGCGAAAGGATTGAGAACGCAAACAACGAGGAGAGACTGGGGACTGAAGAATCCTCGATGGTAATGAGGGAAGGTATTTAAACGTATATGCTTAGCACGTTTATGAAATCGCTCAGAACAGCTTGATGCGTAGGCCGTAATAATACAGTATAATGCCCCAGCAATTCGGAAGAAACTGTTGCTATTGATTTTTCACGGGCGCAAAAAGACATTTCAACTAGATTTGTCCAAAATCGGGTAAGTTTTATGTGTCGCTGCTCCTGGTTCCTGTCATCCTCGAGCGGAATAATCGAAGGAAGGACCTATCAACGATTTGACTCTCAAACCAGACTCCAGCAGGTAAGCAACAAAGAACGAAATCGGCAGCAATTTGGCCTAAGTCGTGTCGGGACTGACTCAATGATATCTATATCAGGAATGGTCGATCTATTTCGTAGTCAGACATTTGAAGTTGTCGGTAGAACTTGATAAATCACCCACACAATCAGTGTCTTTTTCCTGACCCAATGGAAATGCGGATTATCAACGACTTCCATGCAAACGCAGAACTGCCTGCAGCTACATAGTTCTTGAATTCAAGTTGCGGGGAGAATGGAGGTAGAGCGATGTAGATAGAATGCAGAGTGGTAAAGCTGAATTACAGGACTTGAATTTTGGAGCTTGAATTGCGGACACTTGCCTAGCGGAAAGCTGCCGCTTTCGAATCTGTATCCATGCATTACATACTCAACAACGGCCCAGAATTCTTTCTCGATACACGCAGAACAGTCACCCGAGCTAAGGATATCCACACCAATCACTTGACTTCGAAAATTTGGAGAAAATGACATCGATAGTTTTCACTCACAGGTTTCACCAAGGCCGGCCGAGAGAATTCTGCACGGCCATGGCGTTAAGCAAAGCTACCAGAAGATAAACATAGAGGGAGATGCAATAGAAGGACCGTGACGTACCACTAAACCCTTCATATTGTCAACAGTTTGACACAGGTTCAAATTTAGAAACTGTTCGGTAACGAAGAAGTCGACAGTACTGCGTGGTCAGATACGGCTACAGTTAACACATCGAATACAACGATAGTTTGGTTCGCCTTGGAAGAGCTCGGGGGATGTACATTGGCTGAAATAGCGCGCTTGGTAGGAAATACCCCATGCAATAGGCCTGAATATACAAGTCTGTACTCTATGACCATTCAAATTGCTGGTTCGAACGGCGATATCGAGCATAAGAATAGAGGATCGCTATCACCCTCGCCTAATTCATGGTTAAATAGATTGGCATTCCCTTTCGAGCCACTTCAGAGCCCTATCGTCATTCCTCAATAAAGGAGAAATCTTCTCCCAAACTTTGTGATTGTAGTTGTTCAGCCACCTTTTTTCTGAAGAACGTTCTTCGAACTCAGGTACCTCGATCAAGAACAGATAAACACCCACCATCGACAGAAATCAGGCTCTGATCAACTAACTTCGTTTGGATGGGACACCTGATAAACATAATATCATTGGGGTCCAGGACAGCAAGATGATTTCAGAAATGGAATGAATCCAAAAGAAGCAAAACAAAACACAAAAAGCACATACATTGTAACACATTCGAAACTCAAGAAGCCCCTATCACCAAAGTTCCAAGGCGTTTCGACTTCGTTGATGATCAACACATTTTCAATGCGGACACCGTATTTACCGTCGGCGTAGTATCCAGGTTCATTAGTGACGATCATACCAGCCTTCAGGGGACTTGCGTTGGACGCTTGAGAGGAGGAGGAGAGGGAGGTCAGGATTCGTGAAGAGAATGAGAAGGCGACAATGAACATATGCACTTATCCGGGTACCGATCCCATGAGGACCTTCATGGACATTGAGATAGTGGCCTACACCATGACCCGTACCATGCCTAAGTATTACGATCGAACCCCGAGAAACAAGGGAGAAAAGCGAGCGATCACGAACCGGAAATCTACACATTTGTATCGTTAGTTTCTTTTCGGGTACGCGTACAAATCACTCACCCAGTCCATCCATCCATAACGCTTTCCTTGCCCAAGAGTCACTAAAAAGCATTGCCAATTAGCGCAACGCACGCGTACGGCGCGGATACTGTAATTCACATTATGTACCCTGGAAACAAATATCGCATTAGTGGATCGAATAGCATCCAAAAAGAACAAACAAACCAGTAGTCCCATTCGGGAAAATCGCAGAGTCGATAGCGATGTGCCCTTGCAGCACTCGCGTTGCTGTCCGCTTTTCTTCCTCTGTCGGGGTACCGAAGTGCTGAGACACATTAGTACATGTTTTTCTAAGTAGAAGGAAATTTTGATATCTTACCCATGTTCGTGTGACATCGGTTGTTCCATCAAGAAATTGAGCTGGGGAAGCGGTTCACAGAGGAAATAACCACGAAACTCTTGCGGAAGCTCACCTCCAGAGTCACACAAGTAAATCTGAGGATTACATTTATCAGACTGAAATTTCTTAGATGATGAATAATGCAGACCTGGTCCCGCTTAATGACCGCACAGTCTTTTGGATTCGGGGAATAGTGAATGATGGCTAAACAAAGAAGAGAGGGAGGGAAATATCATTACCCGAAAGTGAAGCGGTAGCAGTCAGAAACATACCACCATTTGGGCCAGTCGACGAGATGGTATCGAAACTTAGTCCCTTGAATAATGGAAGTTCACTAGAGCATGCCAATAATGGAGTTAGTTAGTCCAAGCCACGGTGCATGAACAGCCGCACCTTCTAAACTTCTCCAATTGTTCCGCCCCTTCCCACTCTGTTAATTCATTGCTCTCTTCACCGAGCTTCTCTTCCAGCCACGAAAAATACCTGGCTAAAGCGATTCCATCCCTAATATGACTCTGCCTAAACCCTTCCAACTCAGTAGAGTTTTTGATCGCCTTGAGAACGGTTATGGGTGAAGGGGCGATATTTGAAATATCCTACAAAGGGGAGCGGCAGCCATGTTAATAACTGGATAAAACCGGAAGGTCAAATACACGTACCACACCCACAGCTTGCACTATAGCCAAGCTAGCTTTATCCGGAATCAAGACTAGCTTTTCCTGTCCCTTGTCCGCGAACGTGGAACGCACTTGATTTCCCAAATCCTTCAGATACTCCCAGATGGCTTCGTACGGACGAATTTCGACTTGAGGCCCTAACGCATATTTTAAATCTGCAACGCGCTCTATGGCGTCGTGTTGGAGGAACAAAACCGCGGCGGGATTTTTCGAGCTGTCCGATGCCTCCGAAGGTTGGAAATGAACTACGGCATACGAGAAGAAAACGGGATTATATGCGATATCTGATCCGCGGAGGTTGAATAACCAGGCGATGTCGTCTAAGGCAGTTAGAACAAGAGCAAGGGGTGTTGGTGTATTCGAAGAGACGGCAGAAGCCAGTCGATTGAGTTTGCTGGTGACAGATTCACCTGAATACTTTTCGTCTAGAGGTACGACAGCATTTTTCGGCCGAGGAGGACGATCAGAGCCCCAAATGAGATCGACGAGATTGGTAGTGAGTGGAACGAGAGTTTGGGTGTCTTTTGATTCAGCTTCATTCCTGGAGCCAGAAAGCAACTTGGAGTCATTTGCTGCGATGAGCGTTGGGTCGATGCCGATACGGGAAGACGCAGGGAGGTTATTGGTAAGATAATCTTGCCACGTCGGAACCCCCGGCAAACCCTGCTTCATGAGTTCCCAATTTCTATCCATTTGCTGAGAAGCTTGAAGGAAATATCGTCCATCCGTGAACATAAGGGCCTTATCCAGTGTTATTATTGCGCAGCCTACAAGTTATCAATACCAATTCGTGATACTTGGCAAGTACCGCACCAGCAGATCCGTTGAATCCAGATATCCATGCTCGTCGTTCGTCGCAGGGGGCAATGTACTCGCTACCGTCTACAGATATTTCATCGAAATCGTTTAAAACTAAGCCTTCTTATGTTATTATGTCGCCACTCACGTTGATCTTCACTTGGGACAACATAGGCGTCTACATTGTTTTCAGGTTTTTTCATTAACTCTCGGAGTTTAACGAGCCTTTCTGTCGTTTGAATAGTCATATTTTCCTGAGAAGATGAGGTAAAGAGTCGTTGTCGATAACTGGCCCTTAAGACTGTGATGGTTCTTCTGGAGGACAGCAGCGAGAGGCGGAAAAAGGTCATGAGGCTAGAACGGAAGCCCCGGATCGTGACACGGGCCAGTCTATGCTCTCAAAGTTACCGGACCCCGGTGAACCGTAGTGGTCAACCACTTGTAACTTGGGTGATTTTGGACAAAGAGCTTTCGTCGCAAGTGAGATAATTGAAATAAGTACAGAATTGGGAAGCAACTTCAACTTCGCATGAACAAATATGAAAGACCAAGCAAGGCCAAATAAGATTACGGCTTGTATCGCTTCCTGCAATCCCAAATTACTCTACAAAATCATCTGGCTCTATACAGCCAATCTATACCTGAATGGCCGAAGCGTCATTTAAAGACATTCCAGAGCTTTTCGAGGTGTGTGCCTGCATGAAGTTCAATGTGAAGGGACTGATTCATTATCTGGTGAATAGGTTGATTTAGGCGAATCATTAACAGCGCGGACGGAAGCACTCTGTGTGTAGGATTGGAATTTTCGACGAATATTTTTCTCAACAGCGTGAATTATTCAGCTACGTTTCGTGAACTAGGACCGCCAGATTTGTGTCATGTTGTCAAGAGTACAGGGCGAAGTGGACAGCGAGACGTGTGTTGTTTGATTTTCAATACCAAGACATTATTCATATCTTGTCGCAGCTTGGCTCGTATCATTATATCTCCGGCGTCGATGCCTCCTCCTCAGCCTCCCTTGCGGCTTACATCAATTCACTCACATACGCCATTGAAGACAACTCTGCCTGGTTCAGCAAAGGGAGTTCTTGGAAAGTCAAAAACGGTTGTTACTGGTGCGCGTCGTGAACATTTACCATGGTCATTTGTTTACTCGAATCATATATAGCTGCTTCAATGCCTTTTCGCGTGTCGATATCCGAGTTGACGTGAAGATACCTGGTGGTGTGAACGCGTACGCCATTGATCTCAGAGGAGAACGACATGAAGCTACGCAAGAGCTATGGCAAGAAACCTACGTTTCTGCTCTACTGCGTTCGATCCTATATTCCGATGACCCCAACTACTGGCTCGACGCGTACCGCAAGCTCGATCCAATCACTAGTCCCGACAGCGAAATACGATTTCTACAAGCTGCTGAGGCGCTTTTTATGAAAGGCTCGTTGTTGTCTTCATTCAATACAAGGCATCTGATCATTGAATCAAATTCCAGGCTGGCAAGTTGGCTCTGACCCAGAAATCCAGGTCGCTACCGTCGTATCCAACCATCTAACAGCAGGAATCATGAAATATTTCGGTGACAGCGGGAGGTATCAACCTGCTGCTAATTTATTCGAAAAAATTGCCACCAGAGAACCAGAGGTGGCTAGTCTTTTAGCCCGGAGTTACATTGGAATGAGTGTGTTGTTTATGTTTGTTCTCTCCCATCTATGTAATCAACGCTCGCTCGCTTTCATTAGACGAAGAAGTAAAGGCTGTCCAAATTATGACCTCCTCTATCCGCCAAACACCCTCTTCATACACTATCCTGCATGCCCAATGCGACCTCCTCCGATCCAAAGGAAAAAACGATTGGGCTGTCAAACTCGCTCGACAAGCAGTCAACTGCGCTCCGTCCGAATTCGTTACATGGGAAAAGCTCACAGAATGTTGGATCGATTTGGGCGAATTTGAGTCGGCACTGTTAACGCTCAATTCCTGTCCGATGTTTACCTTCAACGGAAGGGATGTTCACAGGAACTTGACTCCCGCGAGGGTTCATCTACCATTTGCAAGGCCAATTGGAGAGATTTTACCAGAAAGGGTAAAGACGGAAGATGATGAGGTATGTGCTGCTCAGGAGCACCCTTTTTTCACCAAGCTGAGTTTTCCTTATCTCCACAGGCAGATCCTGCTCTCCTCCGCCTCCCAGCGCCAGGTCTTCGCGGTACTTGGGCTCGTGCATACGCCCTTCTTACCCGACTCGTATCTCAAATTGGCTGGGATGAACTTCTGAAATCCCGGAGCTGCGTTTTCGTGATGGAGGAAGAGTATCGCATGCAGAAAGCACATGGAGATATCTCAGCTGTTGCGAAGGGAGCTGGCAAGGCTATCCACGAAGACGGTACAGTCCGAGATTCGATAATATCGTCGGACAGTGCTACGCTTGGAGATCAAGGGATTGATGATGACAACGCGTCAACGAGGGGAATGGTGTCGCCGCATAGTCCGCGTAAATCTGGGTCGTTGGATGTCAGTCCTAGTGCCTTTGCCAATGGGAGTACCGTCTCTATCGCCTCATCCATAACCAAAGTCGGGCTGGGACTGGATTCCAACGGAGGGGCTTCATTGTCCGCAACAATTCCCACTATCCGAATTTCGACTGAGTCTGATCGGGACTTTGATGAGGACGGGAACGCTACTGACTCTTCACCAAAGGGAAAGGATGTCAATGGCGACGCCCCTAAGGCAACTACAAATGGTTTCGACAATTCAAGGGATGTGTCTGAACTTGGATTGGAGAAACCCGCACAGGCAGCGGCGGGGACTGAGGAAGGTGGTCTTGGTGATGATAAGGATAAAGAGTCATTGCATGAGTCTCCTTCACCTTCGACGCAAACCCAATCCGGATCAGAATCATTCTCGTTTAGTAACAAGAGGTTATGCGAACGGTGGTTGGATAACTTATTCATGGTGTTGTACGAGGATTTGAGGGTGTGGACGATCTTTCGTGCAGAGGTTGCGCATTTTAAGACACAGCATGTGGCGTATCGGAAAACCGGTTTGGAATGGGAGATCCTCGGGGATCTGGGGATGAGGTTGCATCATAAGGAAGAAGCGAAAGAGGTATGTCCCAACCGTCTTTAGTTTTTCAATCCTCCCATCTCATATGACTAATTGTCCAGGCTTACCAACGTTGTCTGGATACACCGCGGTACTCGCAAAAACCATGGGCAAAGCTCATGGACATGTATGCTGAAGAAGGCGATATCCAGCGTTGTATACAGACAGCAATCCGTGTGGCAGCGTATCAATGGGCAGATTATACCGAGATGACGGTACGGCTTGCGCCTCATATGCATTTTTGAGATTCGATTGTTGATGGCATCCCCCTTATAGTATCCCACTCAAATCGCTCGGGCTTTCTTCAAGCTTGGCCAGCTCCACGGACATGCAAAGATATCATATACACTCATGAGTATGGGTCTTCCCGACTCGATCTTGAAGATTATGGATAGCTACTTACAGTACGGGAAGACGTTCAAAGTTGAAGGATATGATTTCTAATTTCTTACTTGTGATGTTTGGCATTGCTTCCCCTTGCCAAGGCTTCCTTTGGCTTCTTCTCTACGACCTAGTATTCACTTTCTGCCACTTTTCTATCCATACAATGGAGTCCCTTTAGTAACCTACTTTCACGTACCCATAACTTTATACATTATCAGGGAATCCACTTGCGGTGAGAAATTATGTACATACGCCTAAACGGTAGTCAAATAGCCGTGGCCGTTATAGTAATGCCGGAGAAGCCGAATATTCTCTCTCATGTTTACGTTCAAGACTAGTCGCTTTTTTCGTTATTGACGACCTTCTTCCTGGCATTCAGTTGAAGGCAGCAGTGAATCTCTAGACCGGCAATGTCTATATCACCTCCCATATCTATGCGGCGATTATCTCCAGCAAATTCCGCGAACAAAGAACAAGAAGAATTGATCAACGCGTATGAAGCCGAGGAAGAAAGGATCACAAACGTCTTGTCAAGAAAGTTGGAACAGGTGTGCCCAAAACTTGATTGAGACTCCGTTCTGACATGGTTAATGTTCAGCTCCGAGTGGAAAAAATTCAACTTGAAAACGTACTAGAGGCCGAATCGGAAAATCACGTCAATCGACTAAGCCGAGAACTTGCTATACTTCGAGCTGCTCAACAACAGCAAGCAAATGGAGACAACGTCGGGAGCGTCAATGGTCATACGCATCATGCATTATCGGGTAATGATCCTACAACTGAAGTCATGTTGGAAGCTTTACGCCGCGAGAACGAGCAACTGCGTAACAGGCTTGCAGATGTTGAGCGCGATTATATTCGAATGTCAAGATTAAATGAGATTTATCGTGAAGAGTTGATAGATCATAGGAATCGGGTCAGTATCTTCAGATAATTGGTTTAGATCTACATACAACCAATCTTAATCCCCCACCCATTGCCACATCCCCCCTTTTTGCGTAAAATGGGTCCTAATTCATCATTTTTTGTGGTGTACAGATTGGACAACCCGTAGACAATCTAATTGGAATGTCATCCTTAGAGTCTCACTCCCAGCATACACATCATCGATCTTCTTCGAGTATGTCGAGTATGTCAAGTTCCTCGGTCTCTCCTCACTCATCGATGTACTCTTCCACACACGCGGCTTCCCGCCCACACAATGGAGTACCAATACCTCGGCCCCCATCTCAAATTCGTCGTCGTCCAAATAATAACATTTCAGAAGGGAACACGCCCTTGTCACATTCTCCAACCTCTGCCTCCTCTTCCGAATCTCCGTACGCCATATCTTCTCCTGTACTAATGTCAGGAGGGCCGACGAGTCTTATGAGCAACCTGACCACCCCACCTTCTTCAGCTTCCTTGCATAATCTCATGCAATATAACGGCGTGTACGGTACATTGGGCGTTGTCCCCCGCACACTTTCATATCCGTCGGTCCCGCCGCCTTCGCTATCATCATCATTTGGGTCCCCAACTGTCTCATATCACATGGGCCATCGCGAACCGTCACTTTCCCCTGTAGAACCTCTGAGTCGGCGGAACTCCAGTGCAGGACTTACCGGGGCAAGGAGAGGAGATTACCGGGTGGCGGAGAGTGGAAATCTAAGGAGCATAAGTGCTAGCCGGAGTCAAAGTCGAAGGGAAAGTCTTGAGCGAGGTGCTCGTGTGGCGGAAACCGGAAGTCTGGCTAGAAGTCGTGCGGGAAGTCACAGTCAGGGACCATCGCTTGCGCTGCCATCTACGACCGAAGACGTCGACGATGTGAATTTCGTTGATGAAGGGCCTGTCTTTTCTTGAATATTGCATGTGTGTGTGTGGGGGGGGGGACATCTTCCACAAAACAAATGTCGTTGATTTTCATCCCCGTGCCTTGGATTCGCGCTTCCGGGCATCTTGTTCTTTGCTATCAATATTGACCTGTAACACATTCATTGTATAACCATCGCGCTTGCCTATTACCAAAGGTATAAGTTGCCTCATGTTTATGCGAATCCGGAATGCCACCACCCAACTTGAACAAATGCCTCAATCACTGGTTCCGAATCCGAGTCAAGAGCTTTTCAGTATCTTTTCGACGTATGAGAACTGCGTGGTGACGGTAAGTCCCTTAACAAGTGTATAGGCGTGATTCGCACGGGAGAGTCCGGGGAAGAGCCGCTTGCGTTGATAAAAATGGCGAGGTTTGGCTCCCGTTCCTTGTCACGAAGTGGGGTGAATCGAGTTTGATCCAGAGTTTCGCTGACAGTCAAAAGGAGTATAATTCAGGTATAACTTACTACGGGCACTCATTTGTCTCAGGGTCCGGAATAAGCAGAGATTTGGGATGAACACATTTACATATGTCACCCCCATGACACTCTCAAGAGAAGATGGGGATTGAAATTAACATGAACGAAAAATCAGAGCGTTTATTGAGACTGAACGCAAGTCGAAGAGCACCAGTGAAAGAACTATGTATTTACTGAGCGATTTTGGTCTCAGTACTGATATACATACATAGCATGCTGGGCAGCGATGAGCATCATTGTCAATCAGTTACGAGTATACAAATACGGGAACAAATGCATACGATGCAGGTGCGCAAATATCACCCGTATTTGCTCTAAAGGCGAGTACTAAGTAAGGGAGTGATATCGGGCATCAAGCGGTCAAGGGGTGATATACATTTGAGTAGGGCAAAGTACCTCAGGCGAGCTCTAAGTAGTACACATTTGGAAACCCCAGGGAGACACATTTCTTTTTGCAAAAATACCAAGTTTTGAAAACTTGATATCACATCTCAAAGCGTGGATATTCTTTCCGCTTTCGAATTGGCCCAGAGTTCAATGTAAATGTGCCTCAAGGGGCCAACGATAATACGATGCTTACTTGTGTGTTATGGACATGATTACTGGTGATTCACCCGCAGCGACTCTGTCTATAGACCAGGACCTCTCATGACCCTGCTACCGTAGACTACGTACAAGGCAGAATTCACTTCGTAGATACAGCCAGGTGGCTCACCCGAGTATGAGATTATTCTATCCTTCCGAACTCCGTGAATTCCTTGACGGGAAATAAAGTATTCGGGCGGTGCTCGTTTCAAGAATGAATTCTTGCGAATCCGATAACAAGCCGTTCTTTTCGCATAGTTTTATACAAAATTTGCTTTATTCTGAGACCCAGAGCGCCCCTGGAGTGTATATAAGAAGTCCGCTCCTCGAAAATCTTTCCCCCAACTACTGGTTAGATTCACCTACATTCTTTGCTGGTCAAAGAACGTTAGTTTCAAGCTTGCTCACCTCGCTTTCTCATAACTCCTGTACCTTCCAATTTCCGTTGCCATGCGTTTCAATAATTCCTTTATCGTTCTCGGACTCGCTGCTGTTGTTTCTGCGGTACCAGTCGCCGTCCCCCCTGTACCAGTAAGCCGAGTTCTTTTTACCAATATGACCACTCATGCTCACTTATTTAACAGGATCCTACAGCACAAAGTAATTCAGGTGTAGGACTCAACGTCGTTAATGCGTCCGCATCTGGTTCCCCCAGCTTGAATGCTCGCGACATCGGAGTTGGCCAGAGGGCTGCCGACTTGGAGCGCCGAGAGTACACCGTCACAGTTACCTTCAAGCAAGAGGGTGGGGTCAACCCTACCGAAGAATCAGAGAAGGAGGCACAGGAAATGGTCAAAGCGACCCTAAAAAATGCGGCTAGAAAGCTGAAAATGGGTCAAGGATCAGAGCTCGAGGTTAAGTTTACCAATTATTGGCCGAGCTCGTTCCTTGGAAAGGTTGAGTTCACCTTCCAGGATGCTATATGTGGCAGTGGAGGTTCAGGCACATGTCAAGGTGAAGCCACATCAGGGGGGAAGGGGACTATTAAAAATGGACCAAAGAAAAAGAGGGATCAAAAGGTTCTCTGGTCCCAGGTAGTAAGTCGTGTTTCTTGCTGTTTTGAGTCAAAGGCATTCTGACTTGGACGCCATAGTAACCTGGCACTCCACGTACAATATGTCCATAGACTGTGGTCTTCTGTGGTCATTAAGTAACCATGTTCGTATTAGTAGTAGGATAGGACTAGTTCGTGAATATAGCGACGGGTTGACGCAATAGTACTAGACTCGACCGATATAGAGAGGGGAAAGAACATCCAAAGAATGCGGTTGCGCACTGCGTTGCTGCTCAATTATTGAACTCTTGGAACTATGGTGATGTATTTAGTCTAGAAGTAGTTGTACATTGTGTATGTACAAATGTCGGGCTGCTTTCATAAGTTCTGCATGGGTGCTCTACATACACGTTGGGAGAAGGCCGAAGGCCTTCGGGTCCTAGCGGCAATGAGATCCTGGAGAAAGAGTGTTCACGGTCGGCTGCGATTCCCAGTGTGTAGGAGTGCGCGACGCATCCAGCGACCGTGGATACCCATATTGGAGGAGAGTACTCACAGCGTACCGGGGGCATCGTGTAGCGGATTAGTTCTTGATGTAGCTCTGGTTGCATGTACGGAGCCATAATCTCAGCGTGTTTTCGTAGATATAGCAGGAAGGCATCGCTTTTCCATCTGCCTATCACGCGGACTGCGTTGAAAGGGACGCCCCGGAGAAGGTATTCGAGGGTGGCGCCGATGCGAATGCCATGACCCTGTAGGATGGGTAGGCCTAGATTCTTGGCTGCCTTGCTGATGCGCTGGAGGAACGCGTGTTTTGTGAGGGGCCTTCGGTCCGTCTTGTGTTGGTATGCGAATAGGTGTTCCGTGGGGCTAGGTTTGTTGATCGCGAGGTGGTTCAGGAAGAGTGGAGTAGGCGGGAGGGTCGAGGTTCATTTTTCAAAATTACAATTTGATCAGCCACGTAGCAAGTTACACAACCAGACCTTCGGGTAAGCGTGGGCTGATTGATGTCAAACAACTTTCATTTCATCCCCAGGCTCACATATTATAACCCAGGTTTGAATTTATGTAAATGGTACTAGGCTGTATGTTTTTCACAAACCTTGCTTCATACAATATCTGTTAGCCCTTGGGATGAATGGCAGTCAAAAATCAATGACACATTGCGAGGACATATCTGACCGGTGTCTGACCCAAAGGCTTTGAGGATAATTTCGAGGATAAGCAGGGCAAGTATTTATCTTTAATATGGCACCATTTTGACCAGATGAGCTTCAAATTTATAGTGCTTCACATTCCAAGTCAAGCCATGCAATTAGCAGGAGGCTAGTTTGCTGAAGATAGACTATGAATATTTAGTAGAGATGATTCATTACAGTAGCAGCAAGATAGTATGATAAATGATTACTTCAACTGATTGCGCACAAAAAAATCCACCACAGGAATCCGCCCGCTCCAAATCATTTCATGTTCCATGAGTCATTTTTAGGTCACGCGAGAAATGTTGATCATTGTTTGGTCTTTTTTTTGCCATGTTGTCAACTTTCACACCTGAAGTAGAAAATATCCTGCTCGACAGAATGACATGTTGAATCATGGAATATCACTGGCTGCTGAATGATGCCATGAATCATTGCATTTCAGAGTGACTGAAACGCACATACATTCCCATTCAGTTTGACAGAATTGTGATAATTCAGTGGTGACTAACTCATCTACTGAATCATCTTGGTTCTTTTGTCTTTTTCATTGAGCAGAATTTTTTCTCCTTCTAGTGTGTTTGTTCAAACATTCAACATTCAACACTCAACACTCAATGCTCAACGCTGGCCCCTTTCAATGGTCAACATTTAACACTACGAGGATCATTCAAATTAGGATGCAACCTGCAACTGACTCAATGTTCAACTTGTCTATTGAAGATACAAAATACCAAGGCTCAGACTGCATCATCCCCCCTCAACCTCAACCTTTAAGTTATGAGATTCACTCCAACCTCAAGAATGACATTAAGCTGAACAAGTTCTCTATGCTGCCATTAACTCTGCAAAACAGCCTCAACTGCCTACTTCAACACCACATGCTTCGGGTACATCAAAACATCCCCTTCCCAAGATTGAGTTACTAAGCGATTTTTTGTTTTTTTTACCTGTCCAATTAATTGGTTCCCAGGTCAGTGTGTCTTAAATTTTGAGTTTCATTCTCAGATAGATGCTTTATTGTGTTGCGCCTTTGTATTACTATGTACAGTGATGATTCAGTCCAATAAAAGATTTGAATTTTTTTGGAAAAGAGCAGAAAAAATGAACATTCTGAGTACTGCAGTGGGCCTTGATTATGTAAATGAGTTGATGCCCAGCCTCAATATTTTGAACCCAGGTTTCAAGTGATGCCGGGGTTAGGATTACGGAAACTGTAACGAGCACTAATTTGATCAGGCTCAGCATCAACTATTGCTGGGTTAAACCTGGTTGAATAGAACTGCGTGCCTGTGTACATAAACAACAGAATGTATTATTAAGAATTAATATGACACCTAATAACTGTCCCTATACATATTAAGGTACCTAAAATGTTGTAGTACCGTAGGGAGAAATTATTCGACATCAGAGTCTTCACTGTCACTCTCAGTGTCATCTTCTGAATCAATACCCATGTCTAAGAAGGACTGCCAGCGGTCCATGTGTTAAGATCATGTATACTGGTAAGCCATGCCAAGGGCTGATTGGTAACTAAGGTCGGAAGCTGTGGTGGGACAGTGGTGAAGTTATTAACAACACCGCCGTTATGCCACTAGTCCCCAGAGAGTAGGGTCAGAGGTAAGAGGACGAGAAGCAGCCAAGCCAATATGGCGGGAGCACCAATAACGAGGAGTGAATCAAAGAACTTTGAGGTTCTAAGGTAGAGACAGAGATGCTCAAGGTATAAGCCTTAAGACTTTAGAAGACAAAGAGTGTCAAAAGTGATATGAGTTGTCTAAGTCAATAATTAAACTGAGGAACTAAAGTACAGTACAGGAGTATTTATATCAACTACTCGGCAGCTTGGGGCGAAGCACCAGAATAACTAATAGAGGCTGTACATTTAGTACCATCAGGGTAAGGAATAAGATAATAAAACTACACTAGGTCAAAAGGAAATGTGTAGCGAGAAAGAACAATCAGATAAAGATTACAATAAGTTCCAAATCTTCAGAAAGCCAACACCGGCGGTAGGCACCGAGCATGGTCTTGACACCATGACGTTGTGAATGAATTTCGCAGTCAGAGTAATCAGGAACCAGTCGAAGATGAATAATTTGAGGTAGTGAAGGGTGGTTGGGTCAGAAAAGAGCGTGTTGAAGGGGACAGGTTGGCACTGACAGGTGTAGCTTATAAAGTCTGCGCATAGAGAGCATATGCTGGTTAGAGATGGGCACTGAAACAGGATGTGTTGAGGGGTCTCAGGGTGAAGGTCGCAGGCACGGCAGAGACGGTTGAGATGTTTTGTTGCAGTCAATTGGCGGAGGAGGGAGGGAGATGCGTGAAATACCTGGGGGGTGAAGTCACCACAGAGTAACTTGGTGATGGTGTGGCGATGAGTGTTTTGGAATTTGGGTGAGGTAATGTCGAAGTCCAATCATCTGAGGTTTCGCTGGGCCTTCTTCCTTTGGTTCTAGGCAGTGACGTAGCAGTAATAGTTTTGACCAAGTGTCAATGTGGGACTGTAAGTTGGTTTTGGTGAAGAGTTCAATTGCCTTGATCAGTTTGTCTATGAGGGCTCCATCGAGGCCACAGAGGTGGGGCAGATGGTGAATACCTGGCAGTTGGTTGATGGCATAATCAAGGTCGGATAGCCAGCAAGGGCAAAGCGAGTTATGGAGGTTATCGTTCTCAGCTAGTGCAAGCAAGGCATAGTGAGTGTTGGGCAGTCCGATGAGATATTTAAGGTAGCCAGTACTATCATGCCACTAGAGTTTGAAAATTCTTTGAAAATTCTTTTCTAAACGCCTTAAATTGGCTCAGATTGCTTTTGGATTTGGCATACACATAGCATAGCATATATTCAAGCTGACTGGCTATTTTTGATGTCCAACATATGTGGACAATGAATGTGATGTCAATGCTGCCAATGAAGACTCTGAAATCACCAGTGTTTGAAAATCTCAGTCACATCAATGTCACAGGCACAAATCAGCTGATGTTGGCTGGATTGAATTTCTGACAGATCCTGCACCACTGCTCATCAACATTGCGCTGCCTCATATCTCTGTGTACTCAAGTATGGGTTCCAATGAGCCGCCTGGTCAATCCAAACATGATTCCTCTGAACACATCTATGAAGGAATGCCGGAGTTATGTGATGGAGAATTGTCTGTGAAATGAGGCCCAAGTCCTTCTTGGCTTGATGGTTGGGATGAATTTCAGTGCATACATGCTTTCAGATATTTTACATAAAGTTGATTAAAAAGCTCAGTGTAACGAGGTATCCTCTGTTTGCTGAGTAGTATGCATGCCTCGTTATACACCTTCTTGCAGTCTGCTGATATCTTGGCTCTTTTCGAGCCATTCTTGGTCATGCAATGACCAGAGGACTTCAAGCAAAAATCAATGCCGATCTCAAGCTGGCAGACTTTCAAACCTCCTCCTTCCTTTTTTGGAGCATGTCACAATTTTGAATACTCCATCCTCTCGAACCTCTTCATTCTTTAACAAGGCTTTGATCAGTGTTGGAGAAATGTTCCAGTATATTACAGAAGTGATAGGTGCATATAGATACCCTTTTTTATGTATCCAATATCAGTCTAACAATAGCTTAACTTACTTTACTGGAGAAATTGTGGATTTTGCAATATATAAAGCTTGCGGAACAACATTACAACCATTTTTGTTCAATAAAAATCCACAACTACATGAATCATAGCTGTTTCCTTTGATATAGATACATACATACAATCATAAATGAAGGGAACACCTTTCAAAATGCATTTTCAAACTCGGGTGGCTTTTCAAAGCTGGTAGGCACAATAGGATTGCTTCGCTTCACTCGCAATTAATTCTCGGTCCGATATCTAGGGAATAAAAAATCAAAAATGAACCTCGACCCTCCCGCCTATGAGAGGAAGAGTGAGTCTGGGTCTGTGGAACCTAGTTGCTTTGAGAGCGGCTGAAGGAGTTATTCTTCGGGTCTATCACCCGCAGAGACTGGGACAGCATTTCCAAAAATATGCCGCGAGCTCTCAAGGACTATTTCATTCCCCCTGGCGAGTGTGGTATACACTTGAAGCTGGCTTGTGAAATTGTGCATATGTTCAAGCATTTCTTTGACATGCTCTCCGATCAGCCGGACTTCTACGAGGCCTACGAATCCTACGTCAAATACGCCCACAAGATATACTCCTTCTGGTTCTCCCACCTGGAAATGAACCTTCGTATCGACATCTTTCATCCGTCCTTTTTCAATCAAATCTGGGCCAGGAACATCCACTGAAACAAGTGTTGGGCTTCTGTCCAGGCAGAATCTGGTGAGACCTCCCAAGTTGCAAAACCGAAGAAGTTTCAGAAAAGTTTTGCCTCATCCTCCTTGACGACTACGAAGTCGAACGCCAATGAATTCTACTGAGTGCTTTCAATGGTTGTGGATTTATGATGGATGAAGAGAGTCAAGAGGCTAATATATGCACATTCCATCGCTTCCTTGCTTGCCTTTGAAAACTTAGCTTCCTTTTCCACAGTCATGTGGAAGCTCACACTTTCGAGATTGCAGCATAAAGCTAAAATGTTTTGTTACAAATCTAGTGTATAATTGAGAGTATGAAGGTATCGTAGTATGTACTGATAGCTGGTGATGGGCAAGATCTTTGCCTTCAGACTAGTTGCTCTTGGTGTGCGGAATGTGTAAAATGGTGGTCTTGAATCCATTCCTATCTGTGGCTTTTCAAACCTGTGCCGATGTGACATATTTTCCAGGGGCAAAGTCTTTGAGGTTGGGTACCATAAGCTCACCCACCCTGGCTGCGCAGTGGAAACTGGTTGTGAGGCAGGCACTGCACACTGCGTCGAATGGGTCCGCGGTGTTGAAGTCCCCTAGTAATTGAGCAATGCATTCTTGAGTGAACAGCATTCTCTTCTTCCTGCGCGACCATTCCGGCTAGAGGTGTTCCGCTCCATGAATCATGGTGTCAAAGGAGTTCTTGTTGCTTTTCCATTCAATACCATGGATGATGTGCCATGCCTGGACTCCGTGGATGTAATTCTTGACTGAAGTGCCTATATAGTGGTCAGCCATAGTCAATATCCATGCGTTGAGTAGGTTGCTGCTACACAGGGCTCGTTGTGTCTCAGGGATGTTGTGTGAGTCACAGAAGATGTGAAACAAGAGCAGGTGTATGTTTCAAGGGTGCTTTATGCATGACCGTTTGTGAGTACATGTTGTATTTGGTCTACAAATTCATCCAGGAGAACTAGAGGGAGTCCTGTTGAGTCTTGAAAGTTTCGCTTACTGGCGGGTTTCCATTGGACTAGACATTCACATGCGGCACAGTGGGGGCGTAGGACAGAATGTATGGGTGTCAAATTCACAGGGTACAGATGGATAGTATGTGTAGCTAAAGTATTCACAGGGAGTGTAGTAGCGGTAGGGTATGTAGATATGGCTGGACTACTACCAAGAGTCCTCAAAGGTGGTGAGTAGGTGTCCTTCTTCCTCTGAGTGCCATTGGTCGTAAGACAGCCATGTGGTGGGTCGTCTTGGTTTAGCCTCGTAAGCAATGCGTTCAGTAGTGCTGTACTCACAGCATTCGGCTGCGGTATAGGGTGCATCATGATCAACAATGAGGTTCTTGAGGTGTTGTGGGATGTTGATTTTGGGAAGGAGGTAATCCGATCTGCCCTGGGCTCCACAAGAGAATGCATTGGCTGGGTTGTGAGCGCTTGCAACATAGTGGTGATACAACCCAAAATAATATGAACTCGAAATGTCAGAAGTTCGGCAGTTCATGCAGAGGTTCAGTGGTATATCTACAAGTCTACAGTACATTGTGGTTTGATACAGATTGCACAGATGTTCACTGAAGATGATTCAAATAAGATTCTTGGCAGTATGACACAATTGTACTCACTCAAACTACTAAAACCCATTCTTTATGTTAAGTGTACATTGCTTAAAGCATACTACATGTCAAAGTCAAAGACTATAACTTGTACCAAGCAAGAAAGACAGAAGTAAAGGCTAGTAATCATGGGCTGACATACTGCATATGCTCGGATTTCCAGAACAATAGCTAAAGCAGCTCAAAAGCATAATGAACTCAGAATGTATGACAGATATCTGATGCAACTAGGCACAGTTGAATAATAGCTAAAGCAGCTCAAAAGCATAATGAACTCAGAATGTATAACAGATATCTGATGCAACCAGGCACAGTGGCACAATAGCTAAATAAACTTAAGCACATGCTACATTATAAATTGGTGCCTGATGTTCATGCTTGTCTCGAAGTTTATCCGGAAGTCATATGGTTCAATGATATTACCACAGGGTCACCTCGGAGCAATATATTATGAGCCATGTGCAGCCTAGTAAAAACCCTAGACCCTGGACTAGTTCTAGGCCCCCAAAATTGCATATATACCAGTGAAAACCTCGAAACAGAACAAGCTTGCTCCACCCCCACTTCTGTAAAGATTGCTAGTCCTACAATTTGAAGGGAGTTTAAGTTTCAGCATAGAAAGAATACCCTTGATTAGACAGAAAGAATTGTATAACTCAGAAAGATTGTACTATTTGACTTAAAGAAAGAAAGTAAAGTTATTCAGTACAAGCAAGTAAAGTTATTCAGTTCAGAAGTTACAGAGTTATCCTTGAGTATCAAGCCCAAGTTTTATAGAACTTGTAAAAGAAAATCTATTGCCCTTGCTATAACCAACAACTTAAAAGCATTTTGTACATTGAATATAATAAGTCTTTCTGTGCACCCCTCTGAACTTGTGTTTGACTTAGTTTTATGTGTGTTGGTGTTGGTGTTTGTGTGAGATTTATTCTTGCATTTGCATTTTGCACTTAGCCCAAAGTCAGCATATCAGTGGGTGTGAACTTGGAAATTGCATAATGAAGTGATTTTGTGAATGTATCGGAATATATGGTTTGTGGCTCTGTTCCAGCTTCTCCCATTCCACCACCCTTCCACCACTCCTTCATTATCTCCCCGGATTTGGGTATTAGTCCACTGCAGATGCTTATGATGATGACAAGGAGGTAGAAGCTGACAACTTCTGCCCATCCAATGTCGTGCTCTTGGTCTTTGCCTTTCCATCCTGGGAGAAGACAATATGCTTGCCAGAAACCGCAGATTTATATGTCAATGCCAAAGCCGCTGCTGGCGTCAGAGTAGGCATGTAGGTCTATGATATCTGCTGGTCCTGGAATGGATACAGAGATGGGAAGGAGCAAGGTGGTTTTCCACCAATGAAGGTTGGTTGGCCATCTGCGTGGTGCAGTGCTTTGTAAGCGGCACCTCATGGCTGAGTTCTGCTGAGAATTTCTTGAGCTTGATTAGGTAAGTGCATCCAATGGGGAGAATAGGGTACGGTGAATAATTAAAAGGCATGTTAATAACAATGTTATTCACATAGACATTGGAGAAACTATCATGATTGGGGGTAAGGCTACAAGCAGCATGTGCCAAACACCACCTTCAATTACAGATTTGCAATTACACAAACAACATACAGTTTGAATTTATCTATAGTAAGTAAAACAAAAATTCCCAGAGAAGCAAAAAGTCCCTTTTGCTTCTGATGCTTTTCGTTCAATCCAAAGCGCATATGTGATGCTTTCTCATGTCCGTTCCTTGAAAGGTCTATGTATCCTGCAGCCATTCAGTATCAATAAGATCAGGAATCACATTTCGGAAGAACTAAGATCTGAGTTGAGAAGAACTGAGAATCTGGCTTCAAGAACAGCATAGGCTGCAAAAAATAACTTGTCATGGTATTATTCAAAGTTCCCAACCCAACTAAAGTGAAGCATCAACAATTTTGATCAGTTCTTGAATGTTTTGAATCCAGGTTATATAGCTACTAACTTTCTATTTCTTTGAGTTTTATTTACCATTAACCATTATTCCACTCCCTGTCCTAACAGCTAATGGTTGCCAAGGGCAAGTTTATCCCAGGATATGCCTTCTGCCTAACCTCTGGCTTGGTCACCCAGATGTTTTTGCTGAAGGGGGCAGCAAAAGCCAGATGTCAGGCAGAAGGCATATCCTGGGATAAACTTGCCCTTGGCAACCATTAGCTGTTAGGACAGGGAGTGGAATAATGGTTAATGGTAAATAAAACTCAAAGAAATAGAAAGTTAGTAGCTATATAACCTGGATTCAAAACATTCAAGAACTGATCAAAATTGTTGATGCTTCACTTTAGTTGGGTTGGGAACTTTGAATAATACCATGACAAGTTATTTTTTGCAGCCTGTGCTGTTCTTGAAGCCAGATTCTCAGTTCTTCTCAACTCAGATCTTAGTTCTTCCGAAATGTGATTCCTGATCTTATTGATACTGAATGGCTGCAGGATACATAGACCTTTCAAGGAACGGACACGAGAAAGCATCACATATGTGCTTTGGATTGACCGGCAACTGGCAAAGTCTATGCAAGCTACATCCATTGAATGGCCCTGGGCATTATGTGAAGTGAAAGCAAAAGCAGGAATCAAAGGAAGCTGCTTTCGAGTTGCAGAGTATAATTTTTCAGAATTTGGCAGATAAAATTTAATACTTTGGGTGATTGGTTTCAGCAGGACACAGTTTGGGTATATTGGATCATTGCTCTTGTACCCAGGAAAATCCACAGTGGCTGACACAGCATAATACCTATCATCATGTATTTCATATGTTAATGAGACCAATCTACCTTAACTTCCATTTGATAAACCCAGTTCAGTTGCAATGTTTTCTGTTCCAAAAACTGGCATTCCTGGAATATATGGTACTTTCCCCCCTAAATCCTGAGAATCTTTTACAGGAATTCTCCATGCAGCTTCAGCAGCAACTCCTTTGATAATTTTCTTGTTCTTGCCATGCCCACGTGTGTCAGTTGAATGATAGATATGGAATTCTTGACCTGTTGCTCTAGCAAATGCTTTTGCTAACTCAAAATTGTGGGCATCTCTTGCTGCATTTGTGTAAGTAATCAGAGGACATGCCCTTTAAGGATTTATTATCCATTGTGTGATATCAATGAGACTTTTTGTCTCACTGGAGCATGCATCATTACCAAGTACATATTTATCCAGAATATCTTTATCTACCTGGGTACAAGTACCAGTACGCAACCGGCTGAGAATATCAATTAAGACATCATCTCCTTTTTGATGCATTATTTCTGAAAGCACAACAACTTTGTCTATTTGGTGCCAAGCTTGTATTCCCTTGACTTTGTACTGTGTTTTACTATTCAATGCATTCAGATGAGTTGATTCATAATATTTAACAAGTTCATGATCAAACAGAGGTTTTGCTCTTGGTGGTGGTAGCTGGGCAGGATCACCACACGTTATAATATTCAATTTCCCAAAGGGATGCTCAGTTATGCCTTTTGAAATAGAACAATATTCAGAGAGAAGGCTAATATTCTCTGGGCTCATGAAGTATATTTCATCCACTACCAATGTACGCAATGGGGCAAATCACTTTTCTAACTAACTCCATATTTTTTGTCCACCTGCAGTATCAGACTTCATTGTGGACCGAGCAACTCACAGTGCAGCCTCTGAATGTATAGTGCAACCACCAATTTGGCTTGCAACAACACCTGTTGGGGCTGTGAGCCGAAATTCATCTTTACAATTAATTCCTTCATGAAAATCAGACCATGCTGCAAAAATTCGGGACTTTCCAGTTCCACCAGGGCCAGTAACTAGCATATGCAAAGGCTCCACAGGCTTTTCTGTAAGTGATTGGTGGCCCACAGTATCAGCTAACAATAAGAAAGCCAGTATTTGCTGATTGTCATGAAGTACGTAGCCCCTATCATTTTCCTTTTCTCACCGTCTCTACGCCCTTATTTGTACGATACATCACTCCATCACTTCCGCGTCC
>MU795317.1:0-29793 GCA_027886305.1 Lentinula aff. lateritia | reverse complement strand
TGTATGTCAGGAAAGTTACTGACAAAGTAAATAATTTGCATAAAATTTTGCGCTGGTGATTTATGTATTCTTTCGATGAGGAAATCTACCTAAAAAGGAAATCTTTCCCATAAACTTTCTCTGCCACTTTCTCGGCCGGGAATTATTGATCCTGGCGCAGTGTCCGTCGGTCACTGAGCCAAAGATACATACATACGTAGTAGGATTCAATCCTCTGTACTTTGTCCGAGTCTCTGAGTCTGGAGTCCATTACATACTACCAAGACCACCAAAATGTTTATACTATAGTATTAGCAGTTTGCACATCGTGAACAGCGGATATTATAGTACTTGGAGAATCCTTTTGTCGAGTAGCGAGAACCATATCGATATGGCACAAGAAAAGGTATACAAAACCCCCAAAAAGCAAAGAGCCCAATTATCGCAGATAGTTAGCATGAATGCGCACTATGTATCATATGTCAGAATTTTTTGTTAGAATCCAAAGATCGAGGATGTGAGTACTGTTGCCTGGATGCACAGAAATGCCAAGCCGGTTCAACGAAAAACCTGAGTGGTTCATCGTCAGGTCTAGTCCAAGCTTTCGTGTCTATCTTAAGCATCTTCTGAAAGCGTCTGTTCAGTGTTTGTTGCATCTTACGGTAAGTAGAAGCAAGACGGAAAAATACGAGGGGGGTCTCTTACCATGCATTTAGCGCAATGAGACCGGTTGCAGTCGGCTTCGGGGGGGAGGGAACGGTCGGCGTGGTTGGTGTTGGTCGGTGGGTCGGCGGGTCGGGTTCTGGGCAGACAAGAACATAAAGTGGTTAGATATACATAGAATCCCCGATAATCAAAACTTGCGATATTTCAGGTTAGTACGACTCTAGCCCGCACACGGTCAACTGTAGAGACATCTTTCACTCACCAATGTTGATAATGGACATCATCTCTTCACAATTTCATCATCGCTCCAAACGACCCAGGCTCTCCAAGCAATCACAGTACCACCCACTATGATGAGCTTTCGCCAAAATTAAAATTCATACCCACAATCCAGAAGGATAGATCCGTCATGAAATTGTGGTTAGCATCGAAACAGAGCTCCCAGACATCCGTAAGGGATTCAGAATGTACTATCGAGCTGACAGCACAGTATTCCAGGCATGGTTCCCATACAAAGCGGACAAAAATAACAGTGGTCCGAAAGAGAGATTTGTGAAAAAGACACGTTGATTCTGATTTTTTTCCCCAAGGTGTAACGCCTACTTATGGAAGACAGGAGAGAAGGGGGTAAAAGGGGGAACATACTGGAATAAATGTAGACCGATGATAAGAGCTAGTACATGAACTCCTGATCGAATGATATATTTAACGTAGATTCAAGTACTACAGGTGGACGAAAACTAACCATATAACGTTGCAGGGCAACACATCAGTTGAAGAGCCAGAGAAAATGGTTTGCCTAAGACTTGATTTGCATTTTCTTCTGGGACATGATGGGGGAAGGGCAGGGCCAAGATCGCCCAAGGTCGGAGTTAGTGGATGCGGATTCACAACTTATAAGGGGATGCGAGGGCAAGCTCATGCTAGGCTCGATATAATGAAGCGGCGAGCCACTCAATGTACTGAAAGCCTGTGATGGCGGGAAAACAATGTATGGAAAGGGAAAAGAAAAATCAGTAGTGAGTTCCAAATAACGGCCCAAGACTTACGAAAATGAAGACGAGCCACTCAAGATCTTAGGTCAGAGCCCAAGCTGATGAACTTGAGAGGTAGGCGTGTCCCGCGCTGCGGCGATAATCTGGACGATCATGGGCGCCGCTGAGAACATATTAATCAGTATCCTACACGATGCACCACAAAATGAGTCGAAAGTCATACCGAGAGACACACTTCTTCGTCATCACGGGAAAGAAATCTGGGCCATTGTCCACAGCCGCAGAGAATATTTGATAGCGAGAAGCTTGAGACACGTAGGATATCCTATACAATGAGCGAGAGTGAACGAAGAGTGAGGACGGCGGTTATTGCAGATAAAGATTGAAGTATTGTATGAGATCCGATACTTCCGCGTTCGATGAACCTGTTATCGAGGAGACGCAACAAGGTGCGGAGAGCCCGGGTGAGGATGGACTAGGAGAGTTGGAGGCGGTCGGTGCACGGGTGAGTGTGCTGCGTATATGTTATTCGGGGCTTCGTATGTTCATCGAAGGGTGGAGGAATATATATGGCTATTAAGCTAAAGTAGTAGCCAATCGTTGTTGAACTCATGTTCTCAAAAAGCTGCGATGAGGACGAACTCGGCCCGTTTTCCGAACAGTGGGCCGCATTCTGGAATATCAAACTTACCGCTCGGGCTGCTCAAGCCTTTCGTTCATTTCTCGCTGGTCTATGTACATTTCGTGTTTCATTGACATTGAACAGTGCCCTTTTTCTTAGTAAGGAACTGCAAGTAATGGATCCGAAAACACTCCGGCTTACGAAGGTTCATACAAAACCCACCAAGCTCAAGTTTTAAACGAAATTTTCACTCCTGTTGAACCACCCCTGTACACCACTTCTTTCACGTAGCAAAGCTTTCTATGTTCTTCTCACGGAAAGTCATCACAAAAAATGACCTGGTTGATCTCCGTGGAAAGGTAGCGCTAGTAACTGGTGGAAAGTACGCTCAAAGATCCGTTTGACTGTCCGTATATTTCGCTTACGCTCCGGTAACTTAGCACTGGGATTGGTTATGCCACAATCGAATTCCTCGCTCGGAAAGGCGCCAAGGTTTACATGGCTTCACGGAACGAGGAGAAGGCGCAAAAAGCTATCGAGGAGATCGAGGCTGAGTTGCGCAAGATTGGAGAGGGGGAGAGTAACAAAGGGAGTGTTCACTGGCTTAAGCTTGACCTTTCGGACCCGCGTTCAGTGAAAGTGATTGGGACGGAGTTTTTGACAAAGGAAGAAAGGCTAGATATCTTGGGTGAGTAGGTTTTCTGACTCCCGAATACAACTATTCTCAATATCTCACAGTAAACAACGCCTCTCAGTGAGTTTCGAGGTACACGACAGCGCCAACCAGTACGCTAAATATGAGCAATAGTCCCGCATATGGTCCCTTCAAACTCAATAAAGATGGTCTGCTGGATATCATGGTCGTCAAGTACGTATCATCCATTCATCCTTCTCCTCTGAGCTCTAACGTTCTTTTCGGTTATCTCCAGTCATATCAGCCACTTCGTCCTCACCGAAACTCTGCTTCCACTCCTCAAACGTACTGCCGCACTCAGAGACTCGGATGTCCGTATTGTCAATGTATGATACAGATTCTCCCATTCCATCGTTCCCTCATCAATCTCACATAAATCTTGTAGGTCTCCTCCGCCGCTCACGCCGGAGTCAAACCCGACTCATTTATCGGAAAGGAGAGCCTCAATAAACAATACGGCGAATCCGTCACCGGCTATATCAACACCTACGGTGCGTCCCCTTCTAATATCTATCCCCCCTAAACAAACCTAACCTCAAACACCCCCCTGCACAGGGAACACCAAGCTCGCAAACCTCCTCCACATCAAGAACCTCCAAAATCGTCTCAGCGCTGAAAACGCAGGCATAACCTGCCTCGCCCTTCACCCAGGTACCGTGATGACTGAAGGCTCTGGTGACCTGCTTAATTCCATACCCTTCATCGGATGGTTCCTCAAGACTTGTATCGGCCCGCTGGTGTTTGTGTCGTGGAAACAGGGCGCGATGACTTCGGCGTTTGCGGCTGCTGGGAAGGAGGTTGCTGCTGAGAGGAAGAGATATGAGGGAGTGTATCTGGTGCCTATGGCGGAAATAGCGGAGCCGTCGAGTTATGCAAAGGATGAGAGGTTACAGCGGGAGTTGTATGAGACGACGGTGGAGATTTTGGAAGATATTGGAGTCGTGTTTTAGTTGTTTTGTATGCCTGTGCATCACATTTTTGAACGTTTATCTGACACGGGCTCTCACTTCTAGTTCATTAACCATACGATTTTCGTTTTCAATACCTCGTCCTCCACCTTTGTTAATTGTAATTCTTACGATATCTCTCTTTGACCGTTCTAGTAATATATTTGCAGGTGAACCACAAATATTTAGCCACACTTAAGCATTCTGCCCTTTCCTATCTCCAGGAAGAACAGCGACAAAGTCCTTAGCAATATAGTAGAAACATGTTTGATCTAGTACATATTCCGGCTCCTTTGGGTAACATAGGCCATTTTTCAAACTATTGAATCGGACCGAAAGGAAGACAAGCCATGGTAGGAAGATTACTGAAAATTTGTGGGAAAGGAATGAACTTGAAGGTGAATGATCGAAATGAGGATACTGAAAGGTGAAAAAGATGAAACGGGACCATTCTAGTTTGGGCATATGGTCATACTTCTGGTGAACCACATTTTCATGCGCTGACATCTGCTGCAGTGTTAATCGCTGCAGAATCAGCTAGATACTTTTGTATCTGATTCAAGTAGTCTTCAGAGGTTGTGGATCCCAGGTGCATCAAGCTAGACCAATCAACACGCGCTTCTACTGGCAAAAGCTGTGCATCTTGCTCAACAAAGTCACCACGTTCACCCCAAATGAAGTTCCAATCACAGTCACAGGCTGATTGTAAGCGTGAATAGTGGTTGATACGTTCCTTCGCATAAACACCAGGGGTTTCCTCTTCGGTGAAATGAGCAACTGAAGCTCGAGTTCAACACTATCCTATCCTATCCCTATCCTCGCAGCACATTCTTCCTCTCTGCTCTTCGTCTCTGCCTATTATCTCGTTCTACGTCATGTCGAGCCTTTCTAAGCTCTGGGGTTTCTTCTTGATTGTCATAGTTTTCCATCTCCTTTGTTTGAGATGGATCCATAGCTTGGTCGTGTGTTTCTGTGCTCGTTCCTCGGTTGTTGATTTTTGGAACGCTCATATCTATCCCCGTCGAAGATGGCCCGTGGGAGCTTAACCTGACCTTGTCTATTTAAAAGGCTTTGTCCAACGAGGTTGTACAGTGACTTGATCCTCGAACCATCATGTCAGGCAGCTTTCAGCTCCGAAAGTGAGTCAAATCTCACTCCCGAGGTCCCTCATTAACCATGTTGACAATCTGAGGACAGTTACTCGGAACCCTCCGTCTCTCGATATTGATGATATTCCGCCACTCATTGACAGCATTCATCAAGGCCACCGCACACCGCCTTATTCCCTTGGGTGGATCATCTCAGTCACGGAGGCTCACGAGCTCTTCGGTCCTACTCCTCCTGGCGAGAGGCCCATCAGTTACTACAATATTGACTTACTTCCGAAAAGATGGAATAAGGTTCAGGCCCTTCCGTTCGTGGTTTTCCTCTCGATCCCCGAACCGTTGACTTAACTCGTCTACATCTACAATTGTAACCTTTGTGCGCATACGTACCAGGATTCTCCGTTCGCCTGGTGCCATGATCTGGAACTATCCGGCTGGGCGCGATTCCCCATCCAACGAAAAATTACACATCATCATTGCCATTGCTCGTAATAGTCGCAATGCAGGCTTGAAGATAGTCGAAGAACATAAGGAAGAGCTTGTCAACAGAGCTGTAGAGGCTTTAGGACTTTCTCCTCAGAAGCAAGCTCAACTCAAGTGGTATCGATTTCACTAATCAGTGATTCATATGTACCACTACTGGGGTTTTGATATTGCCTGCTGTTTGATTAATATTTCTTATCGATGGTTTCTTTTGATGATTCAGTACTGGAAGTGTCGGCTGAAAGGCATGTACAATGCAGTGTAAAAACAGGTCTCGTGAACCGCTCTGAATCGATGTATATTTTCTTGACATGTGTTATGCGTGTAAACATAAATATGAACAATGACCTGTCGTCGATCTTTATTCCTTCCCCCCCATATGGCTGCACAACAATCAGAACCTGTAATCTACGGGTAAGATATCTAAATATACCCGCCAGGATTTATCACTAATGAAATTCAAAACAAGGGATTTTGCATATGCTAGCAATTTCACGTTGTTGAATCCACATTTCATCTATAATGCAGGTAAGAAGCAGTGGTAATTTAATACCTGAAATTTTGCAAATTGAACAACACTTTACATCAAGTCGTGTTCATTGATGACCACTCGGATCGTTCATTCTTATTGCAATAGCCTGAGTACTAATTATCTTTGTGTAGAAAATATCCAAGTCAAACTTCAAGAGAAGTTGCAACCTGTTCAAGGTGCCTGGCTTGATACAGATAGGATCTGCATGGAAGGAACTAGAGTTGGTATCATCAAAGAGATATCAGATTGGATCAACTCTAGTGATCCAGATGCCTCTCGAGCATATTTCCTTTGTGGTGAAGCTGGAACAGGAAAATCCACCATTAGTCACACTATTGGGAAAATATTCCACCAACATCTTGGTGCATTTTTTGGCTTTAGTCGCACATTTGCAAGAGAAAGGACCCCTAGCAATGCTTTGCGGACCATTGCATATGACCTAAGCATCAGATTCTCAGATATCGAACAAGGCTTGCTAAAGGCACTACAAGATAACCCACATATTCTTGGGAGTGTCAATCTCCGTGATTTATGGAACGTCCTCATTGTAGGACCTGCCAAGATGTTGAAGAATCCCTTCACACCTGTAGTCATTATAATTGATGCACTGGATGAATGTGGTTCCCAAGAAAAGGATGGTCCAAGAGACAAACTACTTGCCTTGCTTATCAATAACACCAACGAGCTTCCCAGAAATTTCCATGTCCTTGTGACGACCCGGCTTGAAAGTGATGTGATAGTACACCTTGAAAGCTCCTCTGAGCCTCATGTCCAATATATGAGCAAGATCAGCAACACAAATGAAGACATTTTCAAATATGTTTGTCACCAGATGATGAATGGTTCGAAACGAGGAATGTTAAAGGAAGATCAATGCAAGATCCTTGCTGAGAGAGCCGAAGGGTTCTTCCAATGGGCTTATACAGTTTGCAAATCACTTCATGGACAAGGCAAAGCAGGAATGTCTGTAAATAAACGGTTTCAACGTTTTATTACGCTTGGTCCCGCGGATCAAAAAGATCTACAAGCCCTTGATAGATTGTACATGTCTATTTTGAATGATGTTTTTGATCCTGAAGATGAGGATGCAATGAATTCCTACAGGCAAGTGGTGTCTCAGTTGTTGGCAGCATTTCAACCATTGTCACAGACAGTGCTAAAGAGACTACAATTGGCAGGTGATGTGGAGGAAGACGATGAGAGTAATGTGGAATATGTGCTTCCATTCCTTGGATCGCTTTTGACTGGAGTTGATGGGCTTGATGCACCAGTAAAGCCAGTCCATGCTTCAGTCCGTGATTTTCTCTTGGATAGTAATCGGAGCAAGCAATTTGTGGTTGATCTGAAGGAAGGTCATACTACTTTGGCAAAAGGAACACTGAATATCATGGTTGAAGATCTTCATTTCAATATGTGTGACCTAGAAAATTCATACATCCTCAATTCTGAGGTCAAAGACTTGCATAAAAAGATTCTAAAAGGACTCTCAATGGAAATTTTGTATGCCTGCTGTTTCTGGGACTTACATCTTGAAAAACTTGAGCAAAAAGACTGGTGTTTACCGATATTGCAAAAGTTTTTCTACAATTATTCATTGTTCTGGATAGAAACATTGAGCTTGACCCGAAACATGCATGTTGCATCTAGAGCAGCAACAATTATCCGGAAGATCATAGGAAATGCCAAGGTATGTAACTATATGAGCTTTTATTCATCCTAATCAACTGATATCGATAAAGGGAGCAATGAATGACAATGAACTGCAGGATTTTGTTCAAGAAATCAGATTGTTTGTACAAGGCTTTGGCAAAATGATCACAGACTCTACACCACATTTGTACTTGTCAGGAATACCATTCCTCCCGAGAGGATCAAGGCTTATTACAAATTATGCTGAGAAATTCAAAAATGTGCCTGTTATTTCTAAAGGGCATAAGGCCACTTGGCCACAGCAGCAAGCCTCGTTACAAGGTCATACTGGACAAGTTTCATCTGTTGCTTTTTCAACAAATGGCGAAAGGATTATATCTGGATCTTGGGACAAGTCAATAAGAATCTGGAATGGGGAGACTGGAGAGATTGTAGGCAATGCAATAAAAACAGCAATGGGGGTTAATGCTGTTGCTTTCTCACCAGATTGTAAAAAGATTGTCATTGGATCATCAGACAGCTCAGTTATAATTTGGGATGTAGAGAGTGAAAAAATTTGCGGAGATCCATTACTGGGACACACACATCAGGTTTCATCAGTTGCCTTTTCACCGGATGGCAGGAAAATTATTTCGGGATCTTGGGATAAGTCAGTCAGAGTTTGGAGCACACAGACAGGAACGGCTCTTTTTGATGCACTACAAGGGCACACAAAAGGTGTGAAGTCAGTTGCATTCTCACCAAATGGACAAACAATTGTTTCCGGTTCTGATGATTTCACAATCAGAGTCTGGGATGCAGAAACTGGAAAAGCTGTGGGACATCCACTGCAAGGCCATACAAATGAGGTCACTTCTGTTGCTTGTTCACGACGTGGGAAAATGGTTGCATCCGGCTCAGCAGATAACTCTGTAAGAATGTGGAACATAGAAACAGGAGAGCCTGTTGGGGGCTCGCTTCAAAAACATACAAATACTGTGACTTACATTGCTTTCTCACCAGATGGGACAAGGATAGCATCTGCATCATTTGACAACACCATAATAATTTGGAACATAGTCATTGGGGAACCTATTGGAAGGCCATTGCAGGGTCACATTGATGCAGTCAGCTCCCTAGCATTTTCACCAGATGGAAAGAGAATTGTGTCTGGATCCTGGGACAAGTTGGTGCGGATCTGGAATTTAGAGAGCAACGAGAGGTTGGAAGGTGAATCTCCAGGACATAGGGGTGGGATTACTTCCATTGTTTTCTCACCAGATGGAAAAAGAATTGTATCTGGATCTCTAGACAACTCTGCGAAAATCTGGGATGCTGATACTGGACATCCAGTTGGCAATCCACTGCTGGGACATAGCAATTATATCCTTGCAATTGCTTGTTCACCTAATGGAAAGAAACTTGTGACAGGTTCTTTAGATCATTCAGTGAGGATTTGGGATACAGAAACTCAAGAAGCTATTGGAAACCCACTGCAAGGTCATACAAAAGGGATACTCTGCATCTCCTTCTCACCAGATGGAAAGACAATTGCATCAGGATCTTTGGACAACTCTATAATAATCTGGAATGCAGAAAGTGGGAATGCTTTTGGGAATCAACTGAATGAGCATACAGGTGCAGTGAGTTCAGTTGCATTCTCACCAAATGGACAGAAGATAATTTCTGGATCTTGGGATAAAACTATAAGAATATGGAATAGATACACTGGGGAAGCTGTTGGAGACTGCTTGCAAGGTCATACAAATGGGGTGACTTCAGTTGCATTCTCACCAGATGGTCAAAAACTCATTTCTGGGTCCTTCGATTGCACGTTATGCATTTGGGACTTGGATAATGAGGATCCAAAGCCAGTTGTCTTACAAGGGCACAAAGGAATAGTGACTTCAGTTGCTTTCTCCCCCGATGGGAACAAAATTGCTTCAGCATCTGAAGATCATTCAATAAGAATTTGGAATGTAGAGACTGGCAGTGCTATAGGGGTTCCATTATGGGGTCACTCAAGACGGGTCAATTCAATTGCTTTCTCACCAAATGGAAAGATGATTGCATCTGGCTCTTTGGATAAGTCTGTAAGATTATGGCATGTAGAGAATGGGTTTTCCACGATATCATTCCCCTTCGATACCTGCCACATTGATGGTAAAGGATGGCTTTGTAATTCGAACTCCGAACTTTTAATCTGGATTCCCCCAGAGTATCGTTTTGTCCTATTATTTCTTCCCATGCAGTTTCTTATAAGTCAAGACGGTCTTTGTATTCTTGATTTGAGCCATTTCAAACATGGTACAGACTGGAAGGAGTGTTTCACTGGCTATAGGCAAATCAGTAAGTAGTTTTATTTAGTTGTGTAATTGTAATAGATGTACCTTTGAATTCAGTGGAAAAGCAACAAAATCTGATCCCGGATACTCTGAAAGTGCTGAAATGGGGAAATCCAAAACAATTGTTGTATACCTTGGTAATCACGCATGTTGCTCTTGAAAAGCAGGTATGGGAGTAAGAATATCATTTCTTCAAAAGAAGATAAGGAACCAGAAATACCCAATGTGGATTCAATTGAGAGTTTGTGACAACAAACTGATTCGCAGCTGATTACTAGGGTTTGCAGTAGGTGAAGGTGGAATAAAATGACATTGGGTGCCAGCAATAGAGACTGGAGTGACCCAAACCTAGTCAATGAGAAATCAAGTTGTTGATGCAGTGATAGACTCGGAGCACCAAGTGGGCAGAAAGGGATATGTGAATGGAAAAATCAAGCTCATAATGAATGTCGCTATCTTTTCTAATTATTGAACCAGTATGGGTTACCACCACAAACATCTTCATTGAGCTATCAAGATGTGGAATAGCTCTATCGACATAGCTAGCATATACCATCGCCCTCTATCCAGATTCTAAATGTATACATATTTTAGCCAACGTGCATCAGTTTCATCCACAATCCCTAATTTTTAAATTGGATTTCCTTCAATATCCAATGACAACATCTCATCTTTCAAATCCAACCAATTATCTTGAGTCCAACTCTTCAACTTTTCGAAATCTCTACATGTATGCGCTACATCCGTCCTCAAAAAAGCGTACCCATGATTCTTGGAGTATTGATAGACATTCGTGGTCATGTCCCCGAAACACATTAATGATTGTCGGATGTGGCCTACACAATGCTCGGCATGACCTTTCTGGTCCAGTGGGAATTTAGAACTGTAATGATCGGGGTATAATTTCATTCGTAGAAGGTCCTAAAGACAGGGATATCGGTTATTTTCCATGGACACAAGAAATAGTTGACTAACCAAACAATGCAGTGCATGAAAAACGTCTGGACTTACAATGTACTCTGGTGCATCTGCCGTACCTGGGACTGGCCAAGTCTCATTCGGGAGCTTCTGTGCTACGGACTGTGGTACTCTAGCAATTGAAGCTGGAAAGAAAAAATGGATTTGTATCCTGAATGTGGGAGGTGGACATAAGTACTTACACTTCGTCAATTCTACCCAAGCTGCATCGACCTCCGGAGAAGGAGGCTTTTCGTAAATCTCGATATCATGTCCGATCCCCAAGTGATACTTGACCAGCTCGTAGTCTATTGCTGCTTCGGAGGGAACTATACATTGCAAGTGAGAGTTATAGCATGAGGGAAATAATCTAAATTGCGTCAATGAAAAGAGCTAACTGTATATCATTTGACCTTGGGGAGGGAATTTATTCGAGATCTCCACATCCGAATTGAGAGCGTATATCGAGTTGAATACCGTGAATATGTTGGCAAGGAAAGAAACAAAGAACGCAATTTTCCATCGTTGGTTCCTCGAATTAGCTATAAGCCGTGTACCATGGGCACGTATATGGACCCTTTGAGCCAAGTTATTTGGTGTCTCGGACTCGACATTGTCCGACTCTTCTTGAAGAAGGGGATAGTACGGGGTTGACATATGTAAGATTCAAGATTGATGGGAAGGAATCAGAAGGACTTAGCGGTACATAGTAGTGCTGTTATAAGGAAAAAATACAATAACTGTCGTTGATGATAATGATTTTGATATTTATTAGGAATGAGTCCGAAGGTTCGGCTGTATATGCACGGCAGCATACTGAGGTATGTGGTGTGACATAGGATAATGATAATATTCCCATGAGGTCCCGCAATGCAAAAACCCTTTCGGTCGTGTATCTTACATATTGCCAGTGAACAGTGTGAACCTGGAATAATCAAACCCAATTAATGCTACAGTTCCCATCATTCATACTATAGATGTCTCTTTGACAGTTGTCAAATCCCTGCTACCATCTGCTCGTTTCGTAGCATTTGAGCTCGACACTGCCGACTCCAGAACATCTTCGTCAGCACTCGTTTCTTGTGCAAGCCTAGAAGAAAAGACAATATCCGTAAAAAAGCTGCGGGTATTCCTCTCAGGCTGGCTGAATCCCAGTTCTCTGTTGACGATGACACGGACAACGAGAAGTGTTGGAGCAATACCCTGTCAATCAGACATTGTAGATCACCTCAAGAGGGTAGCATGGATTCATAGACATAGAGGGACCTACCGTGATAGGAATAACAACACTCTGCACTATCTCGGTGGGCGCATGCGTGGCAAAATCGGTACCAGTAACGTAGGGCATATAGATGATTAGAATCACGGAATATAGTGCCGCTGATTCTACAACCAATGATAGAAAGCGCCAATAGCGATTGATTCCTTTTGTACCACTCAATGAATGCACGCGGAGCAGGATGAGGAGCGTCGAAATGACCGTGTTGCCTAGGGTTGAGCCATAATAGATACCTGCAACGTCGGTAATCCATTTGAGAGAGACCAGATTCGATGGCTTGGTTGCAAGGTCGATGTATTGAATACCAAATGCTACGCGTTTTCTGTTCAGTCGCTTTTTAGCAAGGGACAGAAGAAGGCCTTACCAGGACCCCTGATTATACCCTATGATCCCATATGAAAATTTTACCTGATCCTGAGGGATTTTGTCCGAACCAAAAGTAGAATTTTGGGAGGGACTTTTGTCCGAATTTCCCTCCGGCCATGGTATAAGCGCCCAAATTTTCCGACACCAGCAGAGTGCAACTGGTTGTATATTTTGTTCATTGAATTTTCTTGTGCAATTTATGGTAAATTTTAGGGTGTTTTGTCCGAATTTTTCATTCTAGCTGCCGCCTATGGCGGTCTTTTGTCCGAATTTTCCTAGGGCTAGAGACCAAATTTGGGGGGGTGTCTTGTCCGAACCACTGTCTGGGATCATAGTGTATAATCAGGGGTCCTGCCTTACCCAGTGCGAAAAGAGTTAAAATTAAAGGTACTGATGCGATCTTCCAGGAGGATCCCCATACAGCAAATACCCTCCACACCTATTCAAGTTTGAAGTTCGTTCATGCATTTGAGCGATACTGGATCCTTACCAGAATTAAATCCGCAACCAAAGTCATCGCGACAGCCATGACATCCCTCACTATAGCCTGGTGACTCGCTAATGAGAAAAATGCAAAGACAGTCGACGTGTCGCCTGTATGGTTGATGAAACCGTCGTGGATATGGGCAGCCCAACTTCCGAGATGGACCATACACATTGCATAGAGTAGGAAGAGTGACGCGTAAATAACATAGTCGGAAAGGGAACGCTTCTGCTTAATGCTCGCTGGCCCCATGGAAGATCAGGTACGGAAATTGAATGAAGGCTTTTTGCGCATAAATTTTACTCACCAATGACAAGGATAGTTACAATGATCAGAGCAGTATAAAGGCCTGTCAGTCCATATAGCTTGTCAAGGAAAAGTCAAGGTCTCCAATGCTGGACTCCTGCGCACCATCCATGAAAAGTTCGACGAAAGCAGAAACTAAATAAGCATCGATCCATGAATGATATATGGCTATCTCTGCGGGGGAGACAGCAGCCATTTTGTGCACTGGGTATAGTAGTGGCTATCTGGCTCGACTCTCGTAAGATCAGTGGCCACTTTGCGTAGAGGAACGAGCACGAAATTAGGGAGAATCAGGATCCACGATGGGTCGTAACGAAGTTTTGAAAGCAAGGTTCGGCCATGATAAGGTCGCCGGGAAATTTAGTGTGAGAACAGCAGGCACCGAACGGCTTGCCTCATCGTTAAGTTGTTCGAGTATCACTCTCAGAGTAGATCCAATGATCTCAGTAGGTCGCTGGTAGCTGACTGAACCCACCGCATATTTACTAAGATGCCCTCAGTAGTACCTGATCTGCAACATTGTTTATTTGTGAAACTACTCGATGTGGATTTCAAGTTTGTTGTATTTTCTTTCTGGGATATACATAGGCCAGATCAGGCTAAATGCATAAAGCTCATACGTGCGCGCCTTCACATCTATGTACATAATCTCGTTGGATGTCCTCGCTGTCATTCGGGAGGAGCAGGGAGGAGCAATTTAGTACCGAGATCCAAAATGCTATCAAAACGCACAGGATCTACGTCTACATGGATTCGAATATTTTCTCCTTCTGTCTGTATTTGGTATGTGTCTATAGGTGTCTATGCATACATAGTTGTTATTCTATCGTACTAGCATATAAACCCATCCTCAAGAGTTTTCGGTAGGATCAAGCGTATAGCAAGCATCATCACTATCACAGCCGAACACGGCTCTTTTCATTTGGATGCTTACTGTTCCTTCCAGCATTAGTATTGCTCTGGCTAGAATGAAGAAATCTTACTGGGATCCGTGAGCACAACGCTAACCAAAGTGGCTAGAACGAGGAACTTTGTTACTGCTGTGAATCTCATTCTTGGGAGAATTCTCGTAAACTTGGATTCACCACAATAAATCATTTTAACACTTACAAGCTCAAGAGAGGGTTATTCCAGGGCAGTTGAGTGATGGTGGAACGTCTAAGATTCTCCGGTGTATCTTATAGCTTTTTCGACAAGCAATCCCTCGAAGATCGAAAACAAAGTATCAGTACAGCAAGAAAAAATAGTAATTGATGTATGACTTCCGGGGGAATCTATTGAAGTCCGTCAGAGTCCGTCACAGTACGATCATTGCGGGAACAGGTTCAAAAGCCCCATGATAGCAATGTATACCGGTAGATCATCATGCTAACGCGAATTTGACACGAATTCAGAATGCGTAGTTCCAGCGTAGTTCAATTACTTCTATATTGGTTCTTTACTCATGTATGTCTAAAGATCGTCGAAGTTTCGATAAAACCTGGACGAAACCCGTTCCCCGCCACTACTATTAGTAGTAGTAATAGGGAGCAAATCTCTACAGCATCAGCCAAGCATCGAGTCCATTGCTTCGATTGCGGAGCTGCAGAACGCTGCAGATCCATACATAGTTGCGACCCTCGCGAGTGAGATGACACCACTGAGATAGCAATAACTCCATCTTCACTTAGCAAATAACCATTTTCATCCAGTACACCGAACAATGCTCAATTTTTAAGCACTGTCCTATTAGTTCGATGTCAGCATATAAAAGTTCTGCTTGCAGTTGAAGAATCCAACTGACCGGGATTGGCCGACCAAGATAGCGAGAATGAGAATTCTATCAAATGTCCGACCAGATTACATCCTTTACGCTAACCTCGGTAAGAAATTGAAGAATGTTCGGAGGCAACGGATATCAAGGAAGCATATGGGATCTAGAAGCTTCTCCCGCGCCACATCCCGCCACATCATACGTCGATAAAAGGCAGCATTAGTGCCAAACTTCAACCCAGAACAATATGAGGCCAACCGTCAACCTCCCATCATGATTTTGATACGGAACTTTATGAACGGGATGGGAAAGCACAACCAAACGTTGATTACGTTTTGCATCGGTGCTTTTTCGTTTTCTTTTCTCCTGTTTCTTGCGTTGACGTCGACCATCGGACACATTCCGAGAATCCACCATTTCGTCGATCCCGCGATGTCAGTTCCTCTCGGACAACACCCCAGCTTCCATCTTCGCCCAGCCACCCTCTCTGATGTATCCAAGATAATATCTCTCGTATTACCTCAAGTCTCACACGACGGCTTCCATGACTATTTCTTTCCTCACCAAGACCGTTATCCCCAGGATTTCAATTATTGGTGGAAAAGGTATTATAGGGATATGATTTTGCGGCCATATACTCTTGTTCTTGTTGCCGAGGATTCGAATCAGGATATGAAGGGAATCGCTGTTTGGGTTTATGCACCGAAAATGGTGGGAAGGGGTAGGGGTGATAACGATGATGTGCCAGAGCCGAAAGGGTTGAATATTGCGAAGAATTCATGGTACGATGGTGCGAATTTCACCCTCCTGTGTTGATTCAAGCATCTCATCTTGAATGATATAGTGATCCGAAGATGTACCTATGCTTGGATAGATAAGATTGCAGATCAAATCCAGCCCAACCGCTGCATAGACCCGAATGCTATCCAAGAATGGCGCAAGACCGTCATTGACATGAGTAAACGTCTTTGGACTGGTGAAGATCGCGTTCATTGGTATTCCTTCGAATTTTTCACGTTCGGCCGTTCAGCAAATGGCGAGGAAGAAAAGAGAATCGAATCTCATTCAATTTCCCATGGTAATGACGAGGATGAAGGAGATCTAGCCTCGCTTTTGCTCGGGTGGGGAATTCGGCAGTCCAAAGTAGACAACGTTTCGACGTTTGTGTTGACGTTGATCTCGTTGAGAGAGTTGTACGAGGGATTAGGGTACAAGGTTGTTGACGAAGTAGAGTGTGGGCCCTCGAGGTGTATAGCAATGAAGTTCATCGAATGAAATATAGCAAAAATTTTGATGTCTCGTAGATGGAACGCCAAAAACATTAGAACGAGGAAGCGCCGAAACTAAAATAAGCGCCCCATATTGTTCTGCTCCTTCTACCTTTTAGCGAAGATGTCGTTAGGACAGAATCAATGAACCAATTCAATAAACGGGTGCAGAGGGATAGGATACAAGTGATCGATAGGCGGTAATAGTTTTACATCATAAATGTAAGCCTTGGTATCCTCTAAGATCCTTTTCAGTGACTGTGCTCAACAAATCTTCGTCCTGAGGGTGCATCTGCAGGCTCGCCCCCTTATTTCTCTGGAGCAAAAGATGAGCAGGTCTAAGATGGTAATTAAAATTTTGGTTTTTCTGGATGGCAGATACGATTAGTGCTACTGCTCTTATGGTGTGAGCCTCGATATGATCTAATAATCCTAATCAACTGTTCTTACTGCCTTAGGTTCTTCCCCTCCCCCTGTTAAGAGTGTAATCTCAGTTGTCTGTAAAGCAACTATAATTGTCCTAAGTACCTGTTAAGAGTGTAATCTATATATGTGATCAGTGGGCTGATATATGTAGTTGATATCCTAGGGCTCACCTCAGTTGTCTGTAAAGCAACTGAGGGAGTCAAATCACCGCATTGTGGGATGTAAGCTAGTACTGTACAGTATTTGGTAATAACACCGTTTACGCAGCGGTAGGGTATTCATATATACAGAGTATACTCTGACACCCCCCCTACTCCGTACGGTCCAGTCCAAGAAGTGCTACAAGTTTGGAATGCACGGGGCCATTGAGGGCTTTCATGAAGATATCGGCAATGTTGTCCCCCAGGTGGACTTGCTGTACTTCCCCGCTGCTGACCTTCTCGTGCACATAGCAGTGCCGCATCTCGATATTCTTGACAAGGGTGTGTCTTTTGGAGTTTTTGGTCAAGCAGACAGAGCCGAAGTTGTCTCCGCATAGTTCCGTAGGTCCCTGCTGCGCTAGGTCAACTTCCGCCAGGAACGATGCTATCCATACAGCTTGCTGGGTTGCTCTGGTGAGACCGATGTATTCTGACTCGGTAGTGGACAGTGCTACCATTGTCTGTTGTTTCGAGCTCCACAACACTGGTGCCCTACCCATGAAGAAGACATACCCGGAGGTGGAGCATGTCATAATCCTGGCAACCTGCATGGCCGGAATCCATGTATGCACATGGCTTCAGTCCGGTGCCTGGCTTGTCTGTTTCTGTATTTGGTGCTCAGTAGGTGATTGCTTAGTCTAAAGTATTGAGTATGTACCCAGCCACCCATTTGACACACTCCCAGTGACCTTGGCCTCGGTTGAGCTGGTATCTAGCAAGGAGTCTCCCTGTGAGCACAGCATCTGGTTGGGTACATACCTGAGCCCATAGTATAGAGCCAATGACTGCTCTGTATGGTTTGTCCTCTATAACTTTTTGGTGTGGTTTGGGGAGAGGGTTGGGCAACTCCCACAGTTTTACATTGGGGGGAAGTGGTGTGTTTTGGCACCTGACATGCTCTAGGCCAAAATGTGTGAGCATCCGGTGGAGGTATACCTTTTGGGAGATGGTGATTGCCTTTGTGTCGGGGTCCTGCCTGATAGTCATCCCCAGGAGGACTTCGGTGGTGACTTCGTGTGCTTCCCATCTCTTCCCGAGGTCACTCACTGCCTTTTCCTGGCCTGCTTTTGTCAATGAGCCTCCACATACGCCATCTCCATATGTGCTGGTAGTTGTGTGTCATGCCCTGCCCCACATTCCGCCTGACTTCTAGCTCCCCAAGTCCTTTTCCTGCCTCTGTAGCACCTCCCACCACCTTCTCCGTCTCCCCTACCTTCCCCTGACATCCTTTCCATTACCCACAACCTTCCCAATGTTCACAACAGCTCCCTCGACCCGTGTAGGGAACCTCCCTAATCCACGAGCAACACACACTAGCTCCATTAGTACTTAATCTCGATTACCTGCCTCATGCTTCCCAGATCCTCTGATGTTCCCTTGTTCACTTCCTGTACCCATTTAAGTAGTCTCGCAATGTCCCCCAGCAGCAGCTTGGTATATTTTGAACACACACCCTTTTGCATAGGTCCAGTCCCTGTCCCTTTGTACCTGCTAACCATACAGATTTTCCTTTTGCTTTCAGTTTCTCTATCTCACTTTCTCTACTTCTATCTATTGTCTCTACAATTGTCTACACGATCCAATAAACACTTTTGAGTGAGTCTTCGACCTCCCTTGACCAATACTAAAGCTCCCCAAACGTCCATCTTTTTGGTGAGCCAACCTTCCCCAAGCCTCCTCAAGCTCCCTATTTGCTCCACGAGCTCTTGGACCTTGATCTAGGTAATGTCAAAGCTTCCCATTACGCCCACCTATGTACCGCTTCTCCGTTACCACCTCCACTGCTACCCTGCTTCCCGGGCTCACATTCCATTGGGAGCTCTCATGTTTGAAGCTCACATCATCTACTAGTTATAATGATCCTATGTTGACATTCTAACTATCACAATCTGTACCATGCAATCCTCCTACATTTCCTAGCTCCCAGTTACATCCACCCTCAGCAGTTATCATCCTAGGGACCTCCCTAGACCTTCTAGGAACCCCTTCAAGGGTCATATCTCGCAATCAGTACCACTACTAGGTCACTCCTGTCCTCAGTCGTGGTTCCCATAGCTCCCTTCGAGCTCCAGCTTGCTCCTAGCACACTACAACGTAAACCTTTCATACCAAACCCACCCCTCAGACCAATTCTGACCCAGGTCTTACATTGTGTATTCTGCTCCATCTCATTTGTATCGAATACAGGGGTCTGCACATGATGTGGTATAGCCATCTTCCTTGTATGCTGTAGCAAGAATCGGCTGCCAATCATGGCTTGCTTGCATCATTCCATATATTGAATTCTTAAGTTTGCACATGAGATGCTTGGTACTAGGTTTGATGAAGCCTTTGGGCTGTGGCATGTAGACGTTATGGGTGATTGGGCTATTAAGGAATGTGGCCGTAAAGTTGACAGATTCCATTCATGCTACCCCTCCGTGTCATGAAGTACGTAGCCCCTATCATTTTCCTTTTCTCACCGTCTCGACGCCTTTAGTTGTATGATACTTCATCTCATCATCATCCCGATTACATCACTGTCAAATCCCATCAATTACTGATTCACCTGACCCCCTTCCTCGATTACCGATCCACCCATTTACCCTTCTCCTTCTACCGGCTTCTGCCACCTTCCTTATCCTTGAACTGTACAGTATTACATCGTTATTTCTCGCAGATCGGACTACGTATATAAAGCCAACCCCTCACAGCCTGGTCCCTTATCTTGACCTCTCTGTCATTATCTTGGGACCAGGTATGCACTTACTTACTAGTACTTAGGACTATGATACTAATATAATCTCTGTCATTATCTTGGGACCAGTCCGTCTCAGGTTTTGTTGTAGTCTTGGCCTTGTATCTGCATGTATCCCTGCGCTGCGTATCATGCCTTGCACTTCAACAGGTTGCCTGATGCATCAAAGCTGATTGCATATGTCCACTGTCCCCCAGTTAAGCTGGCATTGGTTGGCAGTAGTGCAAGCTCCCAGCATTCCCTCTCCACCAGCATTTGGTACTCCCTCTCCATGGGCTCCCGCCAGAGATCTGGATGCTTCATTGCCTGCTTAAATGCTTGTGGGACCCACAGGCTGCCGGTTGCTGCTGTGAATGAGTACAGGCTTTGGGTCATGAGTGCGAGGGGGTGTTGTCTGCCATGGCTTCCGCTGTCCATTCCTTGCCCCTCTCTATTGCTGCTTGCTCCCATTCTTTGTATTCTGCACTTTACATGTATCTCCATAATGGGACCTAATGCACAAACTCAATGATGAATGCGTGGCTGCTGGTCTTCCTGCATCTTTTGATCTTCCCACCTGTCTAGTACAGCCTCCGGAGCCAACAGAATGCACAGGATCGCCTAAACTGGCAAAATGGAGGATATTTCAGAATTTCATGGCCATCAGTGAAGTCACAGAAATCACGCTGATGCTCCAAGGCAACATCAGGTCTAAACAGCAATCACTCAGTGATTATACCTACATCTGCTTATTGGACCTCACTTCAGGGTTTTACGCATGTGAGGTGGAAAGGAAATCTCATCCCTACACAGCATTTTATGTGGAAGGTAAAGGTTACTTCTGGTGTGCGAAACTCCCCTTTGGTCTTACCGGCGCTCTGTCAACTTTTGCAAACATGACAGCCCTACATCTAGACAACCTGATTGCTGATGGAACCATTCAGCTGTTCATTGATGACAGCAGCTTGGCGGGCAATGGCTTTGATGCTATGTTTGTGAAACTCACAAGAATCCTGGACCGGGTTTGTTCTCAAAACTTGTCCCTGTTGGCTGCAAAATCCGAGTTTTTCATGTCGGAGGGTATTTTTGCAGGGGGGAAAATTAGCAAGGATGGCATTACGGTGGACCCAGCCAAACTCACTGCAATTGTGGAGTGGAAGCAACCGGAGGATGCATTGAACCTTGCATCCTTTGTTGGGCTCACAGGCCATTTCAGGGACCTGATCTGCAACTATGCTCGCATTGAAGGTCCGCTGAGGAATCTGCTGAAGTCCATTCCCCTGCCACAGAATTACACGAAATCGACATACTGGAAGGCTACGGAGTCATTTAAGCTGGCCAACAAGTGGACCCTGGACCACACCAAAGCATTTCTATCACTGAAAAAAGTGCTAGTCTCGGAACCGGTCCTGAAAGCGCCCAGATGAGATGGGTCCAGCTTCATTATCACCACTCATGGCTGCAAGGAGGGCTTTGCTGCGGTGGTCCAACCAAATGGAACCATGACTTACAAGACACACCCAGTGGGTTTTGCATTCAAATGAACGTCAACCTCTGAACAAAACTACAAACCATTCCTACTAGAATTTGCAGCACTAAAATTCGGACTCAACAAGTTGTCGGACATGATTTGGGGCTTCCCGGTTGAAATTGAGACAGATTGTCAGGCATTGAGGGACGTAATTGCCAACGACAGACTGAATGCAGCACACAGCAGGTGGAGAGACAGTGTGTTAGCTCACCACATCATTGACGTGAGGCACATCCCAGGCAAGCTAAATGTGGTAGCAGACGGCCTGAGCAGAATGTGGGAGGGCCAAGACTGGGTGGCAGGGGATGGAAGTGAGTGGACCGTGAGTGAAGATTGGGAAGCGGTTACGGGGCTGATTAACAATATCTTTGAAGTGAGCATGGCAGATGGAATGTTGGGGAGTACAGAGGCATCGGATTGGGAAGCTCTGTCAGAACGATTTGTCAACGAACCGGTGTTCAGGGAAGTACTGGATGCACTGCGGGTGCTGGAGAGTCCCATGGACAATAAGGCAAAGCACAAGGCTAAGCACAAAGCAGCTTGCTACATGGTGGAGGATAATCGACTCTGGAAGGTGGGTGGCAACAACAGTATATGGGGGCAAGCGAGAGTGGAATGTGTCACGAGGAAGGAGGCTGTAGAATTGGCCAAGTTGCAGCATAGCGACATGGGACACTGGGGAAGAGACTCAGTAAAGTTAGCACTAATGGACAGGATATGGAGCCCAAGGCTAGATGAGTCTGTCATGGAGACCATCACAAACTGTCCGGAATGAAAAAACTTCGGCATGGCCCACATTCACGCACTCCTGAACCCCATTACACAATGCCACCCATTCGAACTGCTGGTGGGGGACTACTTGTCGATGTCAAAAGGTAAGGGGGGGGTACAAAACTGTGGGTCTGTACTTAGATACATATTCCCAACGTGTGTGGGCTTTCAAATTCAAAGTTGCGTGGTCCAGAGCCACAATGACAGCCAGCTTAACCTCCTTATTCAGCGGATCCCTCCCACTGGAAACATTCATGACTGACAACAGATCCCACTTTGCCAACAAAGAAGTGGAAGTATTGTGTGCAAAGTGGGGCACCAAGCAGCACCTCACACCCGCGTACTCACCATGGGTCAATGGCTTAGTGGAAGGAACCAACAAGATCCTGCTCCACGTTCTGAAACACTTGTGTGCACCAAAGCTTGGAGAGGATTCGGAGGAGTTCAATGGAATGAACTGGGAAACGCTCCCAGAAAAATGGCCGGAGTACCTCAACGAGGCAGTACATATAATCAACAACCACATTCTGCTGTCTGTCAAATTCTCTCCAAAAGAGCTCCTCCTGGGCGTGGTAGTCAATACATGCAGAACTTCGGTGGTAGACACAACCTCTGTCCTTCCACAGCATCAGGTAGACATTCAAGCGGCTTACGTGGCACAACAACAATTTGATGGGTACAGCACATTTGTGCAGCACGCGGTGAAATGGAAGCATGTATCTGACAGAAGGTTATTGAAGAGGGAAGGAAAAGAAGTTGTTTTTGAGAAAGGTGACTTAGTACAGGTCTATTGGAGCAACCTCAACTATACCTTCAAAACCATCAAGAAAATCATTCCAAAATGGTCACGACCCTATCGCATCGAGGAGTGGAATGTCAACTCCTATACATTACAAACAACTGATGGGCTGCTCATTGAGGGCAAACAGTTCACAGCATGGCGGTTATGCAGGTTTAAACCCAGGTTAGGCACCAAGCTGGCTTGAGAGCAACAGTGTAAGACCTGGGTCGGAATTGGTCTTAAGGGTAGGTTTGGTATAAAGGATTTATGTTGTAGTGTGCTAGGAGCAAGCTGGAGCTCGGAGGGAGCTACGGGAACTGCGACCAAGGACAGGAATGACCTAGTGATAGTTCAGATTGAGAGAAGTGACCCTTGAAGGGGTTTCTAGGAGGTCCTGGGAGGTCCCTAGGATGTGTCAAGACCATGCTCGGCGCCTACCGCTGGTGTCGGCGTTCCGAAGATCTGGACTTATTGTAATCTTTATCTTATTGTTCTTTCTCACTACACATTCCCTTTTGCCTTAGTCTAGTTTTATTGTTTTATTCCTTACCCTGACGATACTAAACATACAGCCTCTATTAGTTAGTCTGGTGCTTCGCTCCGAGCTGCCGAGTAGTTGATATAAATACTCCTGTACTGTACTTTAGTTCCTCAGTTTAATTATCAACTTAGATCGTCCTCTTCAACTTAGATTATCCTCTCCAACTTGGATCACCTTAGATCCTCATCTCTTGCTTTTGAGTCTTCAGGCTTGTTGCCTTGAAGTTCACCTTACTCTGACCTTAGGACTTCAATGTTCTTTGGTTCGCTCCTTGTCGTCGGCGGTACCGCCATGTCGGCTTGGCTGCTCCTAGCTCTATCCTTCTCTACTCTCGATCTCCGGGGACTAGCGGTGTAACAGCAGTGTTGTTAATAACTTCACCACTGTCCCATCACAGCTTCCGCCCTTAGTTACCAATCGGCCCTTGGCATGGCTTACTGGTATACATGATCTTAACAGGATGTTACTGGTGGATTAAAGGTAATCAGGAGCTAGGGAATGTCGGGGTGTTGCATAGTATGAGTTGTAGTAGCTAGGAGCGTCAACGTAGGATCATTATAGGTAGTAGTTGATGTGGGCTTCAAACGTGTGAGCTCCCGATGGAGTGTAAGCCCGGGAAGAAGGTCCCGGCAAGTGGGAGGTAGTGACTGATAGGAGATCGTAGAGACGAGAGATAAAAGTAGAGAGATTGAGATCAGGAAACAGAGAGTAAAGAGAAATCTGTATGGTTAGCAGGTACAAAGGGACAGGGACTGGACCTATGCAAAAGGGTGTGTGTTCAAAATATACCAAGCTGGGGACGTTTATGCTACCGAGGGTACTTATATAGGCGGGATGAATAGGTAAGGAGACATTATAGGAAACGAGCATCTAATGGGGATGATGTGAAGCATGGGGTCCATGAGGCTAGAGTGATAGGAGATCGTTTGACAGCATATGCGAGGTCTCGATGCTGCTGCTTCAGTTGGAGGTTAGTATTGGTCAGGAGGTTGGCTAGTCCTCCGTGGTTCATGGGAGGTTCGTGGGAGGTTCTTTAAGAGGAGCAGAGGAATTGACGTGCTCTTGAGGCAGTTCTGGGAGGTTTGGGGAAGGGAGTGGACAGGGCATGACAAACAGGAGGTGGTTGGTCAGAGAGAGGAGTCCAGAGTTGGAGCATAGGCAATGAGGGCACTGCCATTTTTTAAATGGGGGCACATGGAGTAGGGGCTCTAGGAGTCTGGTATCTAATCTCGTATCTTATTGAGTTCATGTTGTTATCTAATTGTTCGTAGGAGTACAGTAGGATCCAGTAGGAGAGATGAGGACAATCATGACACAATCATCCATTTCATTCCAGTTATCAGTTCGAGAGCCCAGTCCAACGCAGAGGGGGCATTCATGAGCTCAAAGGGCATTACCAGGTACTCGAAGGATCCATACCGAGTTCAGAATGCAGTCTTCCACTCGTGTCCTTGGGCTACCCTTACATTGTTGTATCCTGTGCGGAGGTCGATTTTTGTGAAGATCTTTGCTTTGCACAGTTGATCCACTAAGGTACCTATCAGGGGAAGGGGGTACTTATTCTTCTTTATGATCTTGTTCAGAGCTCGATAGCCTATGCAGAGTCATAGGGTACCATCCTTCTTCTTGGAAAACAAGACGGGAGCTCCCACAGGGGAACTGGAGGATCATATGAATCCCTTCCCCAACATCTTGTTGATGTACTCCTTAAGAGATTTCAACTCTTTCTCAGAGATATTGTAGAGCTTCCCTATAGGAGGTATCATGTCTCCTTCCATTTTGATTTTGATATCTTAAGGTTGGTGTGAAGCTAATGTTCTCGCTTCACCCAGTGAGAATACGTCCAGATAATCCTGGTATTGCATGGGAATGGATTTCTTCAGCTCCTCCGTCTCCTGGCATTTCAAAGCCTCTTCATCTACCTCCTTGGCGACCTCCCCTTATTTTGTATTAGGATCCTCACTTTCAGGATCCTTTGGTTGTTTAACCTCCCTTGGGGAACTGCTGTCACTTGCTCAGAGCAGTTCTTCACTAGAGGACTCCTCCTTTGTGGGCGATATATGAAGGAAATATGCTGGGGCTCCCTCCCTCAATAGGCAATCCATTCCAGCAGCTCCTATTAAGCTAATGGGCTTTCCTTTTATAGTGGGGTCCAATTTTTGTTCCACCACATGGGTACCCGCTATGAGCTGTTTCCTTTGGAAATTGTTGCACCTTATTGACCTTTTGGGAGTTAGACCAGACCTCGACGGAATCTTAGGTATGTTCAGACTTTCAATGTCTAGAGTGGGGAGGTCGGGGTAAGGTCCATGTTCCCTCCTCTTCTTTCTCCACCTGACTTTCTGCTTAGCTCCTGTCCAGGAGGAGGATCATTCCGTACCACTACTCTTCCACTTTTGATAGGCCTCCTCCGAGTCCTTCGCTGGTTGCAGGGTAACTGCCTCCATGGCAGATCATCCAGCCTTGAGGATTTCCTCCACCTCCTGCTCTGTACTTTCGCTCGCAAATGCTAGCCATTTGTGAATTCCCATGAGGATTGGGTCGTCTGGCCCCGGATTTCTGTCTGAGGGAAATAGCTCGTGTGGGCCTGGTTGTCTCGACCCATATTCTTCATCCATCACTTCCTCTAGCCTCGCCTTCGTCCTTGGAGCTTTAGGAGGAGCTTTAGGAGGTTGCTGAGGAGCTTCTTTGTTTTGGGGAAATGTTCCCTCCAATGTGTGGGGAGCTTCTTAGGGTTAGGATTCCCTCCCAGATACAACCTGTAGAGGTAGCCAGGGAGCTACCCCTTTCTTGAGGTAAGTCACCAAGGCCTCATTGTTGAATCAGGTTCACGGATTGTATTCATTGAAACGAATGAAGAAGTTTGTGAAGCTCTCTTCAGGCATCTGCTTCATCCAAGCCAACTTCCTCCTTGCCTCATCTGCTTCGTCGATGGATCCAAACTTGGACCCAAACTCTTGTTTGAATTCTGTCCAGTCCTTGAGCCAGGTATGCTCCCCTCTCAGTCGTTGTCAATTCAATGTATCAAAGTGGGAGAGGGCTACCCCAGTGAGGTGGCTTGCTGCCGAGGTGTCCTTGTCCTTCTCCTGAGCACAGATGGTAGGATGTACCCCAAACTTCCTGTCTAAGCTGAGTACCCATGTCTTCCACGTGGAATGATCATCACCTGCAAAACTCTCAATCTTACCTATGTTGAGTTTTGACTCAATGGTGATTCTACTCTTCTCCTCATTGCTCTCCCACATACTCCGTCCTTTATTAGAGGGTCTCGGAGCTGTCTTACGGTGCCACCCTTGCCTGGATTCATAGTACCAGGGTTGGTCAGGATCGTAGCGGGTTGGAGGTACTTCAGGAGCCCTGGTGGGAAGCTCCCCCCTGTCCTCAATGACCCTGCTACCATTCCTGCCCAACTGGGTTTGTTCCCCTTCGTCAGAACTATCAGAATCATTATCATCTGGTCCTCCATCGGACTTTCTGCTTAGCTCCAGGCCAGGAGGAGGATCATTCTGTACCACTACTCTTCCACTTTTGATAAGCCTCCTCCGAGTCCTTCGCTGGTTGCAGGGTTACCGCCTCCATGGCAGATCTTCAAGCCTCAAGGATTTCCTCCACCTCTTGTTCTGTATGTTTGCTCGCGAATGCTAGCCATTCATTGATTCTCATGAGGATTGGGTCATCTGGCCCCGGATTTCTGTCTGATGGAAACAGCTCATGTGGGCCCTGTTGTCTAGACTCATATTCCTCATCCATCACTTCCTCTAGCTTCGCCTTCGTCCTTGGAGCTTCTTCGTCTTGGGGAAACGTTCCCTCCGATGTGTGGGGAGCTTCTTTGTGTATTTTTTCACCATTTACCCCCCTCTCTAGCTCCTCAGTACCTCCCTCAGCGCCCTGTGGCACAATTTCTGAAGCAAGGGGTGCTGAGATCCGGACATTTTGGTCCTGGAATGTCAGACAAAGTTCCTTCCAGTTGATTACTGAATTGTGCATGCGTAACCACAGTCATCCTAGCACAATTGGAGCCGTGGGGTGTAGGTGAGTTACCAAGAATTTGACCTTGTGAATTGTCCCATCCGCAAAGCTGATTTGGTCAGTGTAGACCTGAGTTATCAGACCTGCGGAGGTAGTTTGCCCATTGAACAGCTCCAGAGGGATGCTGTTTGTTAAGACAATGAGGTTTTCAGGGTGTCGCATAGTGACGGTTTTGTCTATGAAGCATCTAGTAGCTCCACTATCCACAAGTGTGGCATATTCTTTATCCTCGTTGAGGTCGGAGAAGGGAAAACATGTCAGAATGATGAAGGAGTTGTAGTATCTGGAGGTGAGACGAGCTGGCTGACTCCCTGCAAGTGCAGCTCTTAGTGTGGTAGGCGAAGGTGTTGCGGGGCTTCACAGTTCACCCTGATCTACCTCAAAGCCCCCTTCCCATTTCCCGCCTCGTCCCGCAGTTACTGTTCACCTTCTTGTGGTGAGTCCAGGATGTGGATGTCCCAGACATCATCCATTCTTTCCCCTTCCTCCACTACGGTACCGGCACAAATCAGTTCTGAAGGACGAGTTGAATCGTACCTCCCCCTTGGTTAGCCATTCCTCTTCCTCAAGTTGAATTGGCCTTGGAAGCTCTCTCTGAGCTTCCCGGATCTTCTATTGGACGTCCCAATGATTCTGGGTGAGGGCAATCCTTTGCCCAGTGTTCCTTTCGTCCACAATGCATGCAGAGTTCCTGCCTGCATCTCCTCCACTTCTCCACTCTTTCTTTGAGGGTCAATTTCCTCCCTGACAAGACCGTGCCTACAGGTCAATAACTAGAGAGGTTCTGAGGTCGGATATGGGTCGGAAAATGGCCCGGGATAATTCCGAGGTCCGGAGCTGAGTACTGGCCTGTAGTTCACACTGGGAGTGGGATGTCGGTGAAGCTATTAGCAACACCCTTCACACACTGTTGGTGTCCCCGGGAATATAATGGCAAGGATATAATGTCAAGATGAGCAGCCTAGATGGGGTTCCTGTATCCGGGAGTCCGGAATAGCTCGGAAGCAAAGGTAAAGGAGATATTAAAGAGTGGGATAAGGTGGTACACTTGATTTCAAGCTTGACTACAACGTACAAAGTATTCTAGTTTATATACCTCCCAGATACAGTCACAAGACCTTGATGAAAGCTCGGAAGATTGTGAACACTTGGGTCCACTCATTGTACAATCGAGGTTCTTCCCTTCCTGTTATGACTTGTAGTGGGAGCCAGGAAGCTATCCCTTTCTTGAGGTATGTCACTAATGCCTCATCATTGAACCCAGTCAACGGCATGTATTTGTTGAAGCGGAACAGGAAATTTGCAAAACTTTCCTCGGGCATCTGCTTCATCCAAGCCAACCTCCTTCTTGCCTGGTCTGCTTTGTCAATGGGTCCGAATTTGGACCCGAACTCCGGTTGAAATTCTGTCCAATCCTCGAGACAGGTAGGCTCCCCTCTTAGTTGTTGTCAATTCAATGTGTCGAAGTGGGAGAGTGCTGCCCCAGTGAGGTGGCTGGCTGCAGAGGCACACTCATCCTTTTCTCACACGTAGATAGTAGGATGTACCCCAAACTTCCTCTCTAAGCTGAGGACCCACGTCTTCCATGCAGAACAATCGTCTCCTGCAAAACTCTCAATCTTACCCATGTTGAGTTTTGACTCGATGGTGATCCAACTCTTTTCCTTGTTGCTCTCCCACATGTTCCATCCTTTGTTGGAGAATCTCAGAGCTGGCTTACGGTACCACCCTTGCCTGGGATTGTAGTACTGAGGTTGGTCAGGGTTGTAGCGGGTTGGAGGTACTTCAGGAGCCCCAGTGGGGAGTTCCCTGCTGTCCCCGTTCAACCTGCTGCCATTCATGCCTGATTGGTTGTGGTCCCCTTCATTGGAACTGTCGGAATTGCTATCATCAGGTCCTCCTGAGGGTGGCGGTGGACAAGGAGGAGGAGGGGGAGCCCCTCCCCCGCTCCTTCCTACCTGCCCTCCCTGACTTGGAGGTCTCTCCCGATCTCTCAAGTGACTTGAAAGGTGTGGGGGAGGCACTCTATCAGGGACATTTAGACCTCCTTTTATTCCTCCACTCGCGGCTGTTCCACTGTCCTGTTGAGATCATGTACACTGAGAAGCCATGCCAGAGGCCACAAGGTGTCTAAGGGCAGAGGGTCGAATGGGACAGTAGTGAAGTTATTAACAACACCGCTGCTACGCTGTTAGTCCCCGGAGATCGAGAGTATAGAAGTAGAGAACCAGGAGCAGCCAAGTCGGAGCAGCAATAACTGCCGACGAAGAGGAGCGAACCAAAGAATGTTGATGTCATGAAGTACGTAGCCCCTATCATTTTCCTTTTCTCACCGTCTCTACGCCCTTATTTGTACGATACATCACTCCATCACTTCCACGTCCCAC
>MU795316.1:0-29829 GCA_027886305.1 Lentinula aff. lateritia | reverse complement strand
AAGGTGGCGGAAGCCGGTAGAAGGAGAAGGGTAACTGATGGATCGGTAATCGATGAAGGGGGTCAGGTGGATCAGTAATCGATGAGGGTTTGACAGTGGTGGGACGTGAGAGTGATGGAGTGATGTATTGTACAAATAAGGGCATAGAGACGGTGAGAAAAGGAAAATGATAGGGGCTACGTACTTCATGACACCGTCCGTACAAACACTTGCGACCATTGGTCAAGTGATCGCTCCACCCGACCTGCTCTTTCCAAAGGTGACTCATCTTCATTTTATGTTTTCTTGGAGCAGACTGGACTGCGCCTGGGATTTCAGTGTTTTACTGAAACTAGAATATCTGTCGCTTACTTTTCCGCCCCGCAAGTCCTCAGCAACTAGAGTCCAACCACTCCCCAACATCTTATCTAAGTACGCCACCTTCCTGTTGCAACTACAGATGCTCGCGTTGGAAAGCATGCCAGACTATGCACTGGCCAGATTCCATTGGGCGGTTGAAGAGCAGGCTAAGGTGGTGGTCATCAGAGTGGATGTCGTGGAAGTCAATGCGGAAGGGTGAATCATTTTGAAATGGTATTGATGACAGCGATGATATAATTTATGCCAAGTTGAACAATTTTTGTATATGAAATTTGAGTCATTTGCTGTCCTCGCAAGGCCCCCCCCCCCCAACCATGAAGAGAAATTTGGTTTTTCATTAGAATATATTGCAATTTTACAGTAACTGAGCTCCAGTGTTGTTGTTTTTTCCTTTTCTTCTCCTGATTTAATAGTGGCAGGGGGTGGGGGTTCAGGACTTGGGGAAATGGGTTGGAGGGCCCGGGGCGTGGGAAGAAAAGGGCCGTGGGAGTGGATCACCGACTCTGAAAGAGGAGGTCCTTGTTCACACTAACTCCTAAGACCTTGTTCACACCCAATGGCAATCAAAAGCTGTGAGTTTTCATGATGCCCCCCAATGACACAAATTGGGGGTTCTGGCATACTGGTTTGGCAAATGTGCAGTGCTTTCGGGGTTTCTGGCACACTGCTCAGAGAGAACTCCTGATCATGCCATATTAAAAACTTTGTTATGCTGCCAGGTTACTATCTGGGTCTCTTCCTCAAGCCCACTTTCTACATGGAAAAGAGAAATCAGGTTTCATATTGAACTAAAATATTCACTTTACTCAATGGTTCTCATACTTCCCATTGGGTCATTCTAGTGGCCTTCTCTTTGCTGGAATATAACGAGCAGTAAGCAAAGGCTGAAGATGGGGAAATGGACATAAGGGTTTTCAAGGGGTCCGGATCCAATGAGATAGGTCCCAGGACGAGACCATGGCTGGTTGTGAAGATCCGGGTGTTTTCACACATTTGATGGGCCACAGGGAAGCGACGATAGGTGGGAAAACCACTTTGTGGAATTTTTCAGACTCCAGCGACCCTCTAGGCTTGAAATAATAAAACTCCCTGAGGGATTGTGCCCCTGGTTGGGAAGATCCTGACCCCCCCCCTGGCCAATGGCGCATTGGCCGGCCCTTCTAAGGTACTAGTCGAAGTCGAAGTGAAAGTCGAAGTCGAAGTCAAGTGTGGGAATGAATTAGACGCCCACTCCTGCTCGTACCAATTCACCTCTAGAGGGTGCAAATTATAATTATATTGGCTGGAAATAGTGTAGAATTACTGCTATGAGATAGCTCTACCTGGGGATATAACTTTTATAGCAAGTAATTTTTCCCCAATTAGTGTCAACGCTGCTCAGAAGAGAGTAATGCAAACTACTCACATAATTCGTCTTGATCAGAAAATCCTTCAAAGATCTCGCACACTCCTGGTCTAGCTCCGCGTGGTTTTGTGTTATGTTGAACGTTGACAGTCCCCTTCAAAAACAGTCATTGAGGACTGACGAGTATTCGAACCAAGATACCGAATTGAAGGAAATTTGACCAGTACTAGTCCTGTCAAATTGTGCTCATTTGTCCCCGTGCTTTTCGACCTAATTGATATTGAACGTTGAACGTTTGAACTCCAACTATTTCGTCGCTATCTCCTTGACGCGCTTCTCAAGTGAGGTTGTATAGTCTATCTTTAACCATTTAAATTCCTTCTGAGCTTTGAGCCTCCAGGCCACTTCCGCCCCGACTCGACCTTTTCACGGTCTCTGAACGACAACTTTGGTTGGGTGGTACAAATGTTCTGCTTGGGCGGGTGTTCTGGATCTAGGGTAAGGGTAAGTAACCACCCGTGCACCGTCGCCCGGACTTCCTCTTCTCCAAGATCGTCAGGGAACATCGGGTCGAATTTTGGAGTTACGACCTAGACGCGAGCGCAGATATCAGGCGAGATGTTGGAATCAGCCAGCTGGACACTCACCTCAACACAATTCCGTCCTTGATCTTGCGCTTTTTCAAAAAATTCCATGTCACGATAGGCAAGATGTGGTCGACGGTGCGTGTAGAATACGAGAACGGATGGAGTGAGGAGAGAAGCTCTCGATGAGGCCTCGGTCGCTCGTCGTTGGAAGGAGATCTTGACGTTGTTAGTGATGGTATGAGAGAAAGATGGCAGGTTTTGAGGAGGGCATCGTGCTAGCAAAGTTTTCGAAAGATAAGAAAGATACATAGGAATGAGTTTGGTTAGGAAGGCATACCTGTGAATGGTTGAAGATCAAGTCGGAATGGATGATGAGATCAAACAAATCTTCGTTCAAATCCGGATAGGTATTAGATCTGTCTTGCAGCGAAGCGAGTAAAGGTTGTACTGAGTGTCCCCAGATGTAGCCCTTCAATAACGAAAATATTGATCTCAACCCAACAAAAAGAAATCATATGACATACTTGGACTACAACGTTTCCCTTCCTAGCCAAGTTGACGTTCTCCCGGACGTTGTATTCAATATTGTGTATTAGATCAGGGTCTGGGTAATCGGTAATCAATCAGGCTAAAAGGAATCCGCTGTACCTTTCGACCTTCAGATTTCGCTAAAACTGAACTAGGCAACGCCCCTCTAGGATGTTCTTGTTGTGACAGAGTGATGGTGTTGTTCAAGATAAGAAACTACCGAGAGTGCGGAATTCCATCTGAGCATATCAAGAGAAAATGAGCAATCATTGATAATTGGCGTGTAGAATGAGATATGTGGGATGAAATTCATAAATGTGGTGTCCCCAAGCGGATGTGAGCCAACGAGTCGAATTTGGAATTCCTTATGCGATCCTTGGAAGATGCTGAACGTCGCTTCAGGCGATAGTGGTCGTGGAGCTTCCTACAACAATTCTCACGGTAAGCTCAATTCGCAATCAAATCTCAAGAGAACGCAAAATGAAAATTGAATTCGAGCCAAGATCAACTTCATCCGGGTCCACTGAGTGATCTTCTCGGTTATGGATGTCAGCCATGTATTAACCAAAGGGCCCAGAGGGGCCCAGTCGAGCTTGTTAGTCCTCCTTGCATCCAGCCCTATCCCGACACCGGCCAATAAGCAGACTTTGAGAAAAGCCTTGATCATCACCCCGCATGGCGGGCATCGGCACCGAAGGAAGAAGAAATGCTACTGATTCAGCGAACGTACCAGAAAGTAGTATTGATGGCCCAATGAGCGACAGGGTGAGTGCGATATGAGCAGGCGGAGGTAGATATGATGGATTTAGATACGCTGAAGAAGGGGCAGATGAATAGGAGGAAAGACAGGATGTATGATGAATATGTCGGGATGGATTAGGAAAATGTCGTGAAGAATGAGCAGCTCATGTGGGCGGCATCGTGCGAGCTTCAGCATCTCCGTTTTCCATGATACCTCATCAGCAGCAGTATTCCTTTCGTTGCCCCGACCTCTATGTCCCCAATTACCACATTCTAAATATCGCTGTTCGTTGCATATAATCCATGTACTGCATCCACACGTTCCAGCTCTCCTATCCACCCCTACTGCGAGTACCAAGAATGGTTTAACCTCTGCAATTACCGAAGTCACTCTAACACCCATTAAGTAGAACAGCGCAACGGACATGCTGATCAATGGAAGGACCAGGACAAGCAAGAATAGAGCCAAAAGTGTGTCCGAGGTCAAGGTGTAGCTTCGTATCCACGAGATTGCTGCGCGGCCAGTAGAGCCTCCAACGATTGACGTTATTGGGAGAAGCATGCCGAGGACTACTCAGCCCACTTCCACCTACCCGATGTGAGGACAGCTGTTATTTCCCGAAAACTTGCAGGATATCACTGGTATCGGCGATTCCGGAGGCCCGCAGAGCTTCAGCAAGAGTTGAACCAAATCTTCCTCAGGTGTATGAGCAGGATTGTAGGCACCTTCATGCTAGCTACGGAGTGTTCGAAGTGTTCAGAAGAGCGGCGAATGCAGGTATATGAGAGTAGAAGTCATGAAAGCCCTGTTTGATCAGGTCCTTGCGGACTTCAGGGACAATTGTATAAGGATCATTGAGGACGTGATGTCGATACAGACGGTATAAGGTGGAAGGAAAATGACAGGTGGGATTGCGACAGTCTCGCAAGTGTGTATTCTCTCGTGCCCATCTCCTTGCCCAACCGCAGCACTTCCCACAGCGATGAAGAATGGGCCTTGGTGTCCTTTGATCAAATGTTTTGGACTTGCGATGGAAACTGCTCCATCTCAACAAGTACTTGATGACACGGAATTATGGCAAACACATGGTCGTCCCGAAGTGGAAGAATGTCAGCTTTTACCGAAGATAGTGTTAGTGTTATAGTGTTAGTATTGTTGAACGGAGGAAGCGTTTGGACTTACGGGGAAGTAGGAACAAGCGACTGTGGATATCGAGAGTTCCGACATCCATCCCCACTAGTTCATTATTGTTCCTTTCAGCTTTTGGTAGCATGATATGGGCAAATTGAATTCGGAGATGAGAGCATGGGGGCATGTGGGAGATATGGCAGGCAAACATGCCGTTTATTGAGAGCCATCGCGTGAGCCAAGCTCTCCGAAAATCTGCTGTTGCAGACGCTCATGAATGAGGAGTAATCTTGACCTTTGATCATCGTTTGGACGTGTTGGGGCCCTGATGGTGGCATACGAGAACAAGGAGGTCGCTGAAGAAAGAGAAGTTGCAGGTTTGATGAGAGGTATGTCTAGGTCGTCGCCAGCGCGGTTACTAGGATCTGCTGTGTATAGGATCAATATAGCAGCGCAAGGTGAGGTGGTGAAGCTTTCTACATTAAAAGCGATGTGATGGCTGTTCTAGTAGGGTAGTTTGAGAGCTTCTTTGGAGAGTATAGGTGGATAAGGATTCAGCTACATACTGGCAACTCCGACGATTGCTTCCACCGAGTCTCCCGCCATAGCAAAGTTCGAATCCGTTACATGACAGGAAGCTTGCGCTTGTAACTTTAGCCCCACGGGTTAGCGCCGTTAACTCACGAACGATCTATCGGCGTTAATGTTTCTTGCTCTTACACCTCCCTGTTCCTGAGCACAAGTGGTGAAAATGTGTTTAAGCTGTTTCTTGTTCTTTTTGACAGGGGGGACACATCACAGGAGTTTTTCACCTCTCCAGCCTCTGGGAAGGCTTGAGGGTTTGGCAGGGATTTCCTGCGATGCTCCTCGCCTTAATCTTGTTCTTGAAGGTGATGTTTACGTTGTGAAGTCTCTCCACAGGCCAGACATGCGGACGGAACTTTTTTGACTTGTTTAGCGCGATTCTTAGCCTAACTATCATTTGGTTTTGCTCGAACGCTAATCTTAGTTTCTTAGTCTCTTCTTACTTCGACCACCCGTTACCCCATATTCGACATCTTCAATCTCTAGCGCACGCTAAAGGAGGACGACAAGGGCAGTGCGGAGGCAGGAGAACTAGGTTAAAGGACAGAAGCTGCCAACGAGGAAAATTAGGGAGACTTCTCCATCCCTACATCCGTCCCTTCTTTCTCCAGCGCCGCTCTGAATCGGGTTTTCCCTCTCAAATATCTGAACACCCCAATCTCTCCCAACCCCGCTCCGAACTGCTCTACTTGGATCGTCGAATCGGGCAATCAAAATCACTTCTTCGAGGAGGAGGAGATGAGCAAGTAGGACAAACGTGAGAGGTACCCTCTCAGACACCGTGCATCAAGGAACACGCTATCTGGATCGCCCGAGACACTACTCTGATTGAACTCAAGGCGTTCGATTCGTCGAGTCTTTCCACGGGATCCATTAGGCGTGATGATGGATAGGTGTATTGAGGCAAGGTTGAAGTTGAGGTGTTGCCCGCTGATAATCGGCATTCGCTGTGAAGGCCCTCTGAGGGTCGGGCCCCGCTAACGCCTGCGGATGTGAAGGATATTTTGGAGACTGCGAGAAGAGCGAACGAGAGGTTCATGGATTCATTTAAAGCTATAGTCGGGAACAGGGGTCCACCACCGTCGCATTCTGTTCCGGCGTCTGGACTCAAACCCAAGGCTCAAACCTCTACGTTCGACCTTTCACAATCGACTAACGACCAGCCCAGTCAGGACCGCTGTTTGTCCCTAAATTCCTCCCTTACCCACTCGAAATCTGCATAGCCCTCCTCGAAGCACATATTTCCAGACCTTGCGAAGGTCACGGACGATCCGAGATGCGTGCATGTATTGATTGGGGTTGGTGTCGAGGAGGTGATGCGCGTTGCTACTGAAGGAGCTGGGAAGTTATTGAACGTGAAAGATGCGAAGAGGATGAAGTATGATGTTCCCCCATACAGCCAACGGACAGGAGTATAACATGCATTCACTCGACCAGTTTTTAGAGGGAGTCTTTCTTCACAAACTTCTTCTGCCATATCCTCAAAATTGCATTTCCCAGATCTGGTTGACTACGAACTGCTCACCTCGTCCCTCTCCTGAAGAACGAGCTCTTGCATTCGGCTTCCAGGTCTGACACACTTCCGACTCCCCCTCCACAAGTTCGGTGTATATTTCCTTTTTTTATCGTTCTACTAGTGCAGGCATTAACGCTAATACGCACTTCCGGACAGGGTTCTGGGGAGCTTCCGGGGGCCTGATGCCTGGTTCAAGCGGTATCTCCCACTTGACCCCTTATAGATGATATTATTGCTATCGACGACTTCCTTTTAAGCCGGTCAGACTCTCCTTCTTCGTAACCGAAGGCATAAGGACTATGTACTCCTTTTAATGGACCTAATAGTGGTCGATCCATATCTGGTCAGTGTTCCCCTATCTCATTCGTCTACTCCTTTTTTATGCTCTTTCAGGCCCTCTTCCTCCCTCCGGTAACTCGTACGCTCCTCGGTGCTTTTTAATTCAATTCCTGTCAACACAGCTGTATTGAACCACCTTCCCAAGGGCACTAACACAAGTTCACCATCTCTAATTTGAACAACTCGTCCACTTGTGCAGATAATGTGCTACACGTCAGGGTCAATTCCCTTATCTGTACTTGAAAAAAGCCTAAGCGAGTTTTTCGTCGTTTGACTTGAACAATCTCCGCTAATGGAGGCCAAACCTTCTGAATTCAGTCTTTCGGTGAAGTCAATTAGATTCTTGCTCCAATGTCGCTCCCGAAAATGGTATGTCTGCTCCTCTCTGTTGAATTTAGCACGCTGGGTTAAATTTTCTAATTAGAGTTAGATATGTCGTTTGTTCTGCACATATCTGCTTGTTATAGCTTAAACAACATCGTTCGGATCCCTGCCCGCGTCGGAAATTAAAACGTCCTGCGAAGATATGGAATTCTTTTGTCAAGGAATCATCAAGGTTTGTTCATTGTCCTTTATTCAAACGATGGAAAGTTCCTCCCATTCGGACCTATTTTTCCCGGTGCGAAGAGCTTTTCTTTGGCTTGCTTGACAGGAAGAATTCCATCTTCGAGGATGGGCGTCAAGGATCCAAGTTCCGGGGCTTTCAAGATATATCGGGGGGGGGGGTATTTCAACAGGATCCTGTAGCCCGAATGCAGAACAGAATTTGCAGCGGCAATCTGTCAGCCGGGTGACAAACGGTGCGTTTTTTCTACACTATTTTCTCTACATTACCTACAATACTAGGGTCATTTTCATGCAGGAAGCAGGCATGAAAGGGCGTTCATGGCTACATTTCAGGACCCGTACTTATCTAGTACGTCACTGTATTCGGAGTCACTGTATTTGGACTTTGCCTGCCAGGCTGCCCCCTTCCCATGGATCCTTGGCGCGAGCACAGTCAGCTCCTAAAGCTTTACATTCATTAACCACTTCAAACGTTTGCATTTTGCAGTTCTGGATGGTTCGGAAGTACTGCTCGAGCGCTTAACCTACCAGTCTTACTGATGACATCTTCTACTCTAAACCAGGAATTACTCTGAACCCTGCTGATTCAGTATATCCGACCCATCCCTCATGTATGTCCTGTATTTAATTTCTCAACACCCAGGATGTACTTGGAACCGAAACAGATGCCTCCCACATGCATGAATGTCCTACTACTCGAAGGTTCTTCTGTAACGTTCCAGCGTCCTTGGTAGGCGGAAATCGCGGTTGATTGCTGTCGAGGCCTTGCGCTGATGCGTTCTAGAAAGTAAATACTCATTCTTCCGCTGATACATTGTGCCAAATTCGATTTTCTATGTCTTGAATATCCATCCGTCGGTGACTCCCGGTGACTATTTGAACCTCAATATCTCTCTCAGTATTTATATGCTTCCTTTTCTGATTCAAGTGCCGTAGCTTCTCGTCGGCGGCATTACCTGTTGGTACCCTGATCCTTGGTTTCTATCTCTGCTTCGCCTGCTGTGCCCTATGGTTCGGTGACGTTTGTTCGTTGGCGCATCCTTCGTCATAACCTACTGCACTTCTAAATGTCTACCTGAAGTCTGGCTAGAGTAACAGCTATCAATCAGCTCATCCAACGCAAAATTCAAATGACAGACTTCGCATGCGAAGAGTTCCTTCCTTCTCTTTCTGGGTTTGGTCATAAGGAATAAGTACAGTAAAGAGCCAAGCGCACTATTTGTGCAACCTAATGGAGTCGAACTGGTTTGGCGTGCCCAAACTCTGTCCATTCTATTGGCACGATTCGACCCCTTTGATATGTACACCAGCTACTACCAGGACTTGACGGGACGATCCGCTGGACAGTACCCTTCTGATTCCACGCCGGAGGTGTATGCAGAGCAGTGAGCCATGGAGCCTAATCATTCTCATTCGGAAACGAACCTCTGTTAGCACTATTCGTGTCTTTTTTCTTCTTTTTCTGGCATTCAAGAGTCGGACGTTCTTTGTACCGCTATGTCGTTATGTCGGCGGTGAATTCTTCAAACTACCGTCTGACTTGGGAAATCCTTCTAAATTTTCCGTTTTGACCCACTCTTTATCAATATCGTTGACTCTTACTTTAACTTTTAGTCGATCTGTTGCAGTGCCCAGTGGCTTATACACAGAGCCCAGGTGTTAATGTTACACCGGTGTGCAGTTCTATGAACGCACACACCAGGGTCCACAACTGTCCCTTATGCTTATCATTTGCGACAGGTCGCCCGCCCAGTACCCTCCAGTACCTTATGGCTGCTAATTCTATTAACGAACCAGGAATTGTCATTTGGAACATCGAACTGCTTTCAATGGATGTCCCGTAGGAACTTCTTGCAACATATCCGGATATAAGAGTGCAGCCATTTTGATACACTGCGCTAACAATAATGCGGGAATTACCAATAGATTAACGATGAATTTATGTTTCTCAGAGCAGATACTGCTCCTCACTACAAATGAAGGCACCAATTTCAAATTTGATGTCAATACATGGTCAATACTGAAAGGATTGTCAGTCCAGCTGCGCAAAGCAACTAGGTTCCAGAGTGTCGATAATTGGAAGGGGAAAATCTGCATGATGATTATAGTAATGTACACAACATCATGCGACCTCTATTTTCCGTCCTACATGGTCCTACCTAAATAATCATAAGCCTGTGGCATGAAAATTCAGAAGAACTCCGAGGCCGTATCAATTGGATCCCGCGGCCAATTTACTTTGTCGAGTGTACATTTTATCTAACTGGTATGTGACTAGAGCGCTCGCAATTTCAATGGACTTTGAAAAGGAATTCAGTGCAAAGCCCCAATTCCGGTCCATGCATTTTGCAGAAATGACCCATCATTTCTGCAAGTCCAGTGCTCAATGATAGGTAGTTATTAATTGTTCGTGTGCTCATATCCTACACCTTGGAGGCAAACGCCTTGCCTGAACGGGGGATATTCAAGTCTTGAATACCTCGAATAATAAAGGGCAGTGATGGTACTAGCAAGCATCTGCAAAACCCGTATTTTTGGCTAACAGTTCAGAGCACTTCCCAGCAGTGAAAGCACCCAGAGCAGACTTTAATTTTTGTGCTGGGTGCTTTCGCTACTGGAGAGCGCTCTCCAGCCAGTATCCTCGCTCTAGCAAGTATATAGGTTTTGCAGATGAGGACTGAGCATTTGTGGAATAAGACATACGTACAGGAAGATATAGGGCCTGGCTGCAACAAATCTCGAGAATTATTTGAACTTATAATCAACTGGTTTGGAGTGATGATCGGAATTAAGATCATCAAAGATGCAATCTAAGCCAGAGTATCTCTGACAATTTAGCAATCTACAGTAGGTGTCAATATGTCATCTACCTTCGCTCAGCCCTCTCCTGTGTAAAGGATGTCGATATGTGATAAGCGATAGAGCTACACACTTACGATTTCTGCGTTCAGGTTTCTTGCGATAGAGGGAATATTAAAGGGGAGGGAATAGAAATAAGATTGCTGAATATTAAAAATTCTTCAAGTTATTGTCAAGAACGAGTATGTACGCTAATTGATGCAAGTGGGAGATTATTTCTAGAACAACGACCCGAGCTTTCATCCTCACACGGCATAAAATCGACTTCACTGTTCCAAACAAACCAGTTCAAAGTACCACCATGTATGCGATACTACATACTACTCGCCCGACGAAATTGAAGGTGTCTCCTGATGTGGGCACAAAATTGTGTAATCGCCAGATTGAGCACAACGACTCCGGACGAAACCCGGATAGCTTATCCGCAAGTTCAATTTGTGGAGTAGTAGGTTCGGCCAAGAACTGCTGCACTTAATACTCAATTGGCATACCCTTGTACATGCACCGAAGACAGTGGGTGAGTTTCTGACCAATCTTTCATACGCTTGAGCACGCTATATATTTACATATTAGCATTCAGAAAAGGCAGACAATGACTTTAAGTAGATATCAGATTAGTGCAGAAATGATTTCAATTTCATGATGAAGACGAGGTTACGAAGTATGCCAACAAGGAGTCCATGTGCATGTAGCTATTGATGAAGAAAAATCGTACGACCCAGAAGGACAATGATTGCGAGAAAGGCAATTACTAATCTAGATAAAGTCCAAAAGTAAGGTATAAAAGAAAAGGTTCATGGAGGGAGGAAGGGAGGTCTTGTCTTGTAAAGTCTTAAAGAAAGAATATAGTGCCAACGATAGAACTGAGAACTCCAACAAAGACTCCAGTGTTTCCTGAATTAAAGGAAGCAGCACCGTTGAAACTTCCACTCGTACTGGTGGTGGAGGCACCAGAGCTTGATGTACCAGTTCCGGTAGAGCCAGTACCAGTGGTAGAAGCAGAGGAGCCAGTACTATAGGATGGATGAATTCAGATGATATACAGGTCGACTGACTGGCGGACTCACGTGGACGCAGCCGCTCCGCTGGATGACAAACCGGTCGTAAATGTAGTGCTGACGGTAGCAGAGACACCCGTTGTAGGAGCTTGCGCGATAGAGAATGAAGCTGACGAGGAGAAAACTGTGTTGATGTTGGAAATGTTTACAGCGCTCAAGGTATAGTCAGAGCTGCAATGTGTCAATACGTGAAGCACTGGGTACCCGGACAACGTACTCAGCAGGAACAATGGGCCATTCAATACTGAGAGGACTCCCAGAGGTAGGATCTACATTGTTGGCAAGAGCAAGAGAACTACTGAAGGAAGGGTGATTAAGTTCAAGGGAAAACGTACTAAAAAAGGAAGAATAGCGGGTCAGTCGATACATACTATCAGTGAAGTCGCAACGTACGGATCGTCGTCTGTTGCAGTCCAAGTAACATTGGAAACGAGGCCAGAAGTGACGTTGGTAGGCGTATCGAGGGTCAAACCGAGGATGACAGGGAGACCAGCAAAGAGGACGCTGTCAAACAAGGTCTGAAATTGTGGAGTATAGATACATGCTAGAAAGGCTCACAAAACTCTGGCAAACATTTTGAAAGTCGTTGAGTCAAGATGAATCAGGTGCAAATACGAGGAAAGGAAGGATGGAGGAAGACTGGAGAAGTTTGAACAGGCGCTGAGAATTTATACGTCAAACATGTGCAAACTGAACCCCTGTCGCGTGATAATGAGACGTGAGAAAATAACGGTTTGATCGTTTCCCTGGCCCTTGCCCTGCTCGCGTCTTTTACGCTTTGCCTGATCTTACTCAAAACGAATTGGAACATCCAGTAGGCTCGATCTCTCTACAATAAATTTCATCTAATGGCAGAAAACTCTTGCAGACGGGAAAGTCAGTCTCTGATTCAGTGGAGTCCTGCCTCGAGCTACTCGAGAGACCGATCTACTGTTTGAGATAGTAAACAACCTCATAGGTTCCGCCGTCCTCTCTTTGAACACGTTCTACTGTAATAGACGTCAGGGTCGAGGCTTGCAGATTATTTTTGTGATAATGCCAGCTCAACAGACTGTAAGTATGCTATAGGCTAGCTCTTTCTATATTTCGATCAGGCTGTAGATGTACAGGAAACATCATTTCACCAAATATGATGATTGTATCTCTCGTGGTCTGACCAATATTGAAGCTTCAAGAACACGTTTATAAAACATACAGAGGAGTCTCTTATTCAAGCAGTCAATAGATCATCTGCTTACTTGTCTATGTCCAGTTATGATCTCGACATCGTTAGGAGGCTTTATGCTCGGGCTCGGGGTAGAATAAAGATTGCCTGGGAGCGTCCCAGATACAGTCTAATTATTGAGAACAAGTGTGAATAACCGGATGCAGATCGCCTGTATGAACTTTCGGAAGAATTCCCTTAGGCCTTCGGGATGCATGTACATCAGCCCTCCACGAGTTACACAGGGAGATGTCTTAGAATAAACATCATATATTTCGGTCTTCTCCGACTCGAGGCTGGACCCGAACACTCCTCAAATTCTCAAGCGGACTAATAACAGTACTAACATGTTATACACTGTCGAAGAATACATATATCTTCCCCTGTGAAAACCGGCGTTCAGTTCTTGGACTATGCTATGTAATAAATTTCCCTTTTACAGTTCGTTTGGAAAATACTGTAAGTTGAACGCGAAGGAACGTTCTATATTGTATTCACTGAGCATGAGCTGTTGGGAAGGTAGTACCCAAGGAAGTGTTGCAAATCACTCTTTCGGCTGCGCTTGATCAGTGGAGCAATTTTGAGTGAATAGAAACCAAGTTTCCCGAACGAGGAAGCAAACCTTTCGAGCAAATTCCTCATTGCCTGCCCGAGTGCATAGAAACAAAGGCCGACCATATCGAGAACCAACTAAGGAACGAAATTAGTAATCTCCAATGCCCTCGCACAAGAAATAAAATCAGTCTAGTGCGAAATCCTTCCCTCGTCGGCAAGATTTTCCAGGAAATGTACGAGCTGCTCCGGGCCAGCGCGAATGTGGTCAACCAATGGTACTCTGCTATTTGGGAAGTCTTGAAACCGGATCTCGGCCTTAAATATCGTGGACCATGGTAGACCGATGAGAAAGACATATTATACTAGACAGATGTAGATCAATTCCAAGAATTTTCTCTTCAACTTGCCAGGCGTATAATGGACGCTTTCTTCGACTCGGCAGTGTAATCCTATCCTAACAGAAGTGACAGACGAGCGGCATCCGCTGGACCCGGTTGCGTTGTGTGTGCTCGAACAACGAACAGTCTTCTCGAGATCAGCAACAAATTACAATGAGTCAGAGATGGCGTCACTTTTGGCGTCCTCTTGCGACCTACACTGGCATTATCACTGATCAAAGAACGCGCTTTCTAATGAAATATGGAACTGTCTGCTTCTACTACTTCGCTGACTAGCCTTGGAGGAGTAGTAAGCCGCCGTTAGATACTAGAGTGTTCAACTATGACTTGCCACTAAGGATGGCCCGAAGTAACACAGATGAAGAAAACTCCACGTCTTTGATCAGTTGCGAAGCGTATGATTTGACGGACTCGGTGAGATTCGACGAAGATTCCCGGCTGAAAGGGTTGAGGATAACGACAGAGCCGTTGCTAATCCAGCTCAATTCCGCCTCAAAAATGTGGCGCACCAAAGATTGATTTTTCAGCTAGTACTTATTTAACCATCATTCGGTGTCCTCGGTACTCTGATAGTACGCATATGTTTTGAGACATCCTTCATACTTCTGTGCTTACTGTTCAATGTTCAACAGAGGGAAAGAAATCGAGCTTCCAAATAAGCTGGTTCCCGTTTCATACTAATTTCGGATGTCCAGAGGTATCTGGAACCCCCACTAGCATCATGCATAAATCATCTCAGTCATGATCTCGTAGGTATTCCAAGGAAAAGATGGATCCGCAAAGAGTATTCACTCGATATGAACACCCTATGATGGTAACACACACAACCACACTCTCTAATATCTATATCTGTCAAGATTTACAACACCCAGCAATGAGATACAACATCAACTTGAAGGCGGAACAAAAAATTCCGTACTTACTTTCGTGTTCATTGAAATTTCGTCAGTCTGATTTGTCTAGGGGAAGGAGTACCACTCACGTAGTGTGTACTGGGTACTTAGTATTCATATATGTCCATAAATTTCATCACCCACTGGGAAGCAAAATGGAGTTTATATATTATAGCCGTTCAGGCTATAGATTGTATATCATACAGCCTGAGGTAGAGAGTACTACCCATGACCGGGTTCATAGAAGTATTTTTCTGACTTCATTCGAAAAAATAACTTCAAATGCTCAAGATAATATCATTTCGTAACAACGATTGTTATCCTATCATCGTACGTTGGCCCAGGAAGTATACTATACCCTTTTTGGGGTTGGAAAATGATGTGAATTAAAAACTGTGTGTATACAGTAAAAATAACAAAACAGAGAAAAGAGATTCAAGGAAAATGAGCTGTCAGTGTTAGCGCCCCACGGGGTGTTCAGGTAGGATGTTGTCAGCTATTTTCATATATTCTCAGCTGGAGCGGGGTGCGTACGTGTGTGTCCTAGTAGCCCGAGCCATTGGAAGGCCGAACGCCCTTTTCAGTGATTGTTTCTCCATATAGCTAAACTTTGAGCTAACGGCGCCCTCTTGATCAAGCTGATTTGTTACCCGGATACCACTGCGGCAAGATGAGTGATGCGAGTTCTAGTAAGACCTTGGTGTGCTAACTCATGTTTGTAAAGTCAAGTATGTGCGGTGAAGCGCAACAGGGATGCCAAATAATATGTGCTTACAAGCAATGACCGACGCGATGCGACAGGTTTTTGTAGGAGTATGTACATAGTGGTTTCTGGAATTTGATTGTCATGCGCCTCACGTTGAAAGGTTGACATTCCGATATTTTTGTCAAGACTCGACTCCCTCCAACTTCCCGCAAATGACTTTTTTGAACGTACATAGGCTTGATCATCGCTCATTAAGCCCCATCGGACTGTTCTCTGTCTGGGTACATCTTTGCCATTTAGAACCCTTTGACAGAACGTGAAAATGCATCTGTACGTATGTCTAGATCAAAGCATTATATCAGAGTAGTGAGATCGACTGATCAACATGTATCTGTATGTATGCACAATACAACTCGAGGTGACAGGAAGAACAACGTACAGTCTATCTGCCTCCTGGCCGATATGAACGGCAACAGAGTACGGCGGATAGCCTGAAAATCTTTGACATAATGTGGGGGACTGCACTACAACTTCGACGGGTTTTTCCATGCCGGCGAACGTTTCTGGAACAAATGGGAAAACGACGCCTGTTAATCAATGAAATGGGCTCTCAATTATGATAAGTACTGACTTCAGTAAATGCCTTGAGACCCTCCTACATGTATGGACGGAAGCAATCGTAAATTAGGCCTTGTGGAGCAACGATCAAGTGGATGAAGAGCCGGACTAACCTTGATATTTTCACCTTTGTATACCCTATTACTTTCTGCGCTGAGCGTTGATTTCAGAAATGCCTCCTCTGGATTATACTTCTGTGACAAGAGAAGCGCATGCTTTGTGCATTGGACTGCATCCGGTGAATTGGCAACAATAGACTGGGCAACGCGAATAGCTTCTAGTACGACTTCTGATGAAGGTACTACCTTGTTGACACTGAAACCCATGAAGTTACAATTACTTGAGCCTGACATAGAAATTCAACGCTCACAATCCGAGCCGTATGTGTGCCTCACTTGCACTGACAGTCTTCCCAGTCAGAAGCATCTCGGCTGCAATCTTAAACGATATAAATACAAAACTTGATTCAAGCTGGGATAACATCGACAGCAATAAGACCATACATGGTGGCCGGCAATTTGAGAAAGACGGGGAATTCCTAGACGAATGAGACGAAGTACTATAGATTAAGTCAGCGATGCTTGCTCACCTCCTGCACCAGCAACTACTCCTCGCTTAACCTCTGGGAGTGCAAACTTGGCATCTTCGCCTGCCACGACAAGGTCGCAATTTAAAACAATTTCAGTTCCGCCACCGTAGGCTCCACCGTTTACTGCAGCTATCAAAGGTTTGATGAGCTGACGGCGGGAGATTGAGCCAAATCCATTGCGGTTGGCGGTCAATCTTTCTTGTTCTTCGACTTTACCACTTTGCTGATCTTTATTCCATCTATAAAGAGACTGAGCACTACGCAACTTCGCGGGGCCGTGAGAATTGGTAGACATCTAGGCAAAGCGCCTTTCATGAATTAAGGAATTCAAATCACGTACTCAACAAGGTCTGCTCCAGCACAGAAGAGCTTGCCTGCGCCAGTCACTATAGCAACCCTATCAATGACACCTCCTCAGCGCTGAGCACAGTGCGCCCGATTGCAATAGCCCGACCTACCAGAGCCCAGACTCCTCACTGAACCAGTCAAGTACAGTCTCCAAGTCCCCCTGCATCTGCGGGGTCATCGCGTTACGAGATTTAGGACGGTTTAGTGTTAGTAGCATGACATGCTCGTCGGGGAAAGACACTATGAGCTGCTCAGAATGAGGTGGAGGAGAATACATCTCTAGAATCGTCATGGGTGTGAACAGTAGGCAGCTCGCGGTCCGGTCCCCGCATTCCTGTGAAATGTTTTACCCCAGATCGGAGCTCACGTGGAGCGTTCGTTTCTTCTTCTTCCGTGTTCCTATGTATCTGCGAAACTAACCAAAGCCAAGGCGACCTCTCGGGAGGACATGTGGAGCTAAGCTCTACTGAGCTGGATCAATCTTTAGAGTTCCGAGTCCCGCAAGGGTCCTCGCCCTTGCTTCAAAGTTCGTTCGGAGGCGGCAGGGATTCAGGGCTATCCAGGGCTAACTGGTGACGGGACCAGATGGTACGCGTTTCCATGACATCTTTGAATAGCTTTGAATCCTTGTCTGATCTGATCTTTGTACAAGTAACTTCATCGATGAACTGAGAATTACTGAGAAAACTTTCAATTACACATGTCGCTGTTACAGCAAGAGATGTAGAAAACTTCGAGCACAGGGAATATAATAAGTTCGAGTAAGATAATCGCCAACAGTTTCCAGACATTCCCCTTCCTTCCCTGCGACTAGCGACCTTAGAAGTACAACATCTTCAATAGGCTTGAGAGTAATATACAGAGTGCAAAATTTTCGAAGTAGCAGCAAGAAGATAGGAAGAACCAGAGCGAATCCTAAACTGGCGTTTAGCTCAAGCATGACAACTACAACGCAGAGGACGTACCTGATAATACCATTCACGACCTGAAGGGGCAGTTGGGAGCATGATCCCCGCGCCAGCCACAGTGGCCGCATTGAGGAGGTCTGCTGCAGTTATTGGGAGGTGTCTTTGTCTCGGCAGAGTGAGTGGACGAGAGCGTACTCGCAGTCGCTGATGAAAGTTGCGCGTTATAGGAAACGCAGGATGAGGATGCGACGGTGGCAGTAGCGGATGTGAACATCGTTATTGGTTTAAGGAGTATTGCAAACACAAGTCTGTATGACTGGTTACGAGGAGTGCGATGGAGAGGATAAGAGAGATCCCTCTCCTTTTATCCTTTCAGCAAATTGAGCGGCATCCCTCCGGCATCCGTTGGTCGTACCTATGTAGTATGTACGCTGGCGCCCTGCGCAAGGGCGATCTAACGAACCGGGTCGAAGATCGAACTCAAGACTCAAAGGTCAATCCAAACAGATGCGTCACCAATATTTGACAAAAGGATCTAAGCTAAAAATGGTAAGCTCGCCGGAAATTGAACAAAGGAAAAAACCTCACGTTAAAGGCCCAGTACTTGCCACGGACCCGTCACCACGATGCGCCCACGACTCGAAGCTTGCAAAAACGAACCAGAAGTGTGAACCGGTGAAGCAATCGAGCTACTCACAAGGTACGCAACTCGCCGATTCTTACATCTTTCTTTGCTTCGGAAAAGAAACGGGTGGGGATTATATTGGGTCTATCCGTATAGAAGGAAATGTATACTTCGAATCTGAATACCGTACACAATATATTGAAGGGAATTAGATATCATCTACAGCTAACTACGATATATGTATAAAACTCACCTATTCCTCAAGTGGAAAGCGTGCTGTTCTTCCGAATACAATATAAGGAATTGACATCATGATGTTTTTTATTCCTGTCATCAACGTAGTCCAGGGGATAAGCTGGGATAAGAGCATTCAAAGCCCGAGCTTCAAGGTATGTGGATACACTGAGGGTTGTTAGTCAAAGGCGACAGCGTCCCGTTGACACTACATAGGCCGTCGATGTGAAAGTAGTAAGCCAGAGCAGCAAAATTAAAAATTCAGAGAAACAATCTAAGAAATTGGGCACCGGGCAGTGCGGAAACAGGATATTTTCGCCGAATTTCTATTCGTTCCGCAGGTACTTGATAATTCAATCATGAAAAAGTACCGTATCGAGATGGGCAGTCAGATTTGTGATAGAGGTCATTGATTTACGGAAGGAGAAATCCACTTGCTTTCAACAGCAGTCAACGAGACCGAACACGAGGAGGCGAACAAAGGGAATATTCTGCACATAATATATTCATGACATACGGTCGATTACAGATCAAGCTCAACTTGTTCCTTCGCTCCTTGGGGCCGTGGTTCCTTTCGTCGTGGAGCGTGCTTATACCAGTCCGGGACAGGATGAGCTTTAGGAATAGCTTTCTTCCGTTGCTCCTTCAATTCCTTTTCCTCTTCCTCCGACTGCTGACGTTTCCTCTCTTCCAACGCCTGTGAGGCCTGAATCTCTTTCTGCCGAATATGTTCATTGAATTTGCTTCTTTCACGAGCTCTCACATCGGTGTGCATCTCGACCGGAAGCGGAGCGACTGGCTTAATTCGTTCTTTGAGGCTAGTCAACAACGCGTCCTGAGCAGCGTGTGAGGACTTGAAGTCCGGAACCGTATAGGATGTATGAAGCTTGCGTTTCCTTGGAGGCTCCTCGTCGTGTTCTCGAACGCTCACACTAGTCTTATGGACTTCGATTCGCATGTCTGAGTGAAAATCGAATGCAACAGGGCGAGTTGGGAGTTTTCGCAATGTCTAAATAAGAGATGTGTGAAATGACTAATACGTCAAGGGACTTGTGCAAACGCTTACCCGCATAGAGCCTGCAGATCTTTCCTTGGCCGACTTAGAACTCCCACGAGGGTTTGTTGAGCTTCTGGATGAAGACCCAGAAGCAGGACCCTGCTCCATCGAGCAAGCTGCGCTAGAAGTTCTGGAAGAACCTTTCGACAACACCAAAGGATCCCGTAAAGTCGTCCTCGACGTATGTGACACGGCCTTGCCAAAAGCTGAACTTGAGTTTCCCGAAATACGTTTCCTGACGATGGGACGATTTGCTGGTGGAATAGTACGAGAGAAGGCGGATGTCTTATCTCTCTTCACAGGTTGAGCGTCCAGTAAAGGGGAACCACGTCTTTTACGAGACTGTTGTATTGGAGACACTGGGACATCAGAAGGTGATTTGGATTTAGGAATAGACGAGCACTCGGTGGATTTCGACGGAGAAAGTTGCGAAAGGGTCAGAGGTACGTGCACATCTATTTCTGAAGAAAGTGGCTTATTATCGTTTGTAGCAGAACTTATACAGCCCAAAGAGACAGGGCCATCGTCTCCAGATAGATTGAATAGTCTGATACAAACGGAGTTGATCAATCTCATACCCAAAGCAGAGAAAGAGGTGACTCACCCGTGGGGTCCAGCAAGATTTTCGCTCGACATTACTAACCGTTCAGCCAATCCACCACCGCCTGTGTACATGGCGCTCGCGTCAATGGCCCCATTCAAGGAAGGACCGCGGGTTGTCTTGCCTACCAACATGGGAGGGTTCTGATTCGGCTGAACACGATATGGATGCGGCACAATCGACGCTGGGACAGGAATGTGTGTTATCGAGTCTTTGCCACTTTTGACAGACTGACATGCAAGATGATTGATTTCAGGAATTCGCTGAGTGCGGAAGTTCGCTTACCCTTGAATTTGGCTTTGAAGCTTCTTGCTCAACGGAGTCGACAGACGTCGTAAATGCTCCTAAGGAAATATATCTCGTCTCTGCCAGATCTTTGATCTCGGCTCTAAGTCTCTGCATTCTCTGAGGCGTAGACAGAACTTGATTTCGGGTAACACCAGCCAAGTTCTGTGACACGACAGGTTTGGTTGAAGCCTTTCTGGGATTTTCTGCTGGAACAGGAGGTCGAGCGAAATTGCGAAGGGAGGAGTTTGATAAGACTGTTGTCTCTGACATATGAGTTCTAGTTTCGGCGATTCGTGCAGAAGTCCTCGGTGTTGGAAGACGTTGATCAATAATTCGACTGGGTGCTGGGGTTGCAAAGCTGTCGTTCGCGACACCGAAGAAGTCGTCATCGTTATCCAATAAAAGATCATTAGATCCTGATGGGATGTCGAAGGAAAATGAGGTGTTAGAAAGGTCAGGGAGGTGCCTGAGGCTGAGGTCGTTGCCCGAAGTCGTTTGCATTGTCATCTATGTGTTGATCACTCAGTAAGAAGCAGAAAGTCAAAATCTTTGCATCGTACACACATGCAACTCTCAAATTCGGACCTTGTGAGAAATGTCAGAAGTTTAGGAAATTAATGTTCACTGTTCAGTTCAAGATGACAGTCGTGGTTGAAATGAGAACACATCACGTGCCGTATCTGAGCACTAACCTCGCGACAGCGAGACCTCATGGAACATGTATGGGTGCACGGATTTTTCGACTCCCAGTCTCCCGCCCACTCTAGGGCCTTTCAACCCCTCAGTTGCTTCTACTGATAACATACAGTAGTACTAGATATCGAGGACTTCCCAGTACTGTGCCGGGTTCTGTTGCACCGTTCTATTCCATCTGGCTCTTCAATTGGCATACTTACGGCTTCAATGCCAAACTTGCCATTCTATCGTTCCAGTCGGTATCGCAACTCATTTCTCGACTACTGGTACATTCAAACCCAAAATTTCAAGATTTCCATCGTGAAACAAAGTCCTCATTGCTGGGCACCGGATCATGAATCGCTAACTCGGACGCGGTACGCAGGTCTTACACACCCAATGACTACAATGGAACGTTAGGGAACGCTACCCGTTAGTATCTTCAACGATACTGTGACTGTTGGCCTCTCAGAACATTGTGGTCTCGAAGGTACGTTTGTCAATCTTTACATTCACTCAGGGGTTGGACGGTTCATATTTGGTCAATATTAGTTTCCTGGGATAATGTTGACCTCGCTAGGCGTTTTCTAGAAGAGCCCTCTCGTCCGCCGAGGGAAACTTCTTCGAATCCCTCAGATGGTATTATATTGGTTATCAAAAGTAGACGATAGCGATAGCTCTTACTCTCTTGATCTGAGCTAGCAGCGCTGAAGCGGGAGAAGCCATCCCTATCTCAATAGCGCTTATTCGACGCACTACCATGAAGTTCTCGAAGAACACTCCTTTATTGAGGTATATTGCAATGGGTAAACCTCGCAAAATACCGCGAGGTCACACATAGATGGAGGCTTGCATTTTACGCCGGTCATAAGGTCGACGCTTTTGTTTGTGATACCCCGCGATGCCACTATCGTAAGCATTGTGTGGTTCATGGCTACAGCTGGCCCACAATGGAGTATTATAATTATACGTACCCTACTCCTCATTTCACGAATGTTAGCCTTGCAGGAGAGCTCAAGTCACGCTCTCTGTGTCTTACTTCTCGGTATAAAAATAGAGGAGTATCGATGGGGTCAAACAGAGGATATTAGGGCATCATCATTGAGTCGTGTTGCTGTGGAAGCATGGCCCATATATCCACAATAACAATATGGACTGAGTTGTGAATGAACGAATGTAAAGTAATATACAAAGAGTATTAATCACCCATCCCTACCGTCCCTATTTGTGGCTGCATATGATAGGAGAAGGATAATAATCTTGCTAAATAGCGTCTGTAGCTCACACTTCGTTCAATCTGGTCGAACTGTTCAAATTATTGAGTTCTAGAATCTGGTTTCATCTCATGATACCATTTTTCAGTTCATGGCTCAACTCAATGATGATAATTTGCACGCAGGCAGAGCTGAAGTCTATTAAGAATCTGTCACAAGTGGCCGTGGCAAAGAGACAATGTGCTTATACCCCATGCAATGACGCTGTAGAACACCACAAATTTTGGCCTCATGCTGATATTCAAGCTGATCATATGTTATGAACCAAGTACAGATTGAATGACGATGAAGGAGAAGGAAGGAACGTGTAAAAGGAGCATTTCACCAATTCATGTACGGTATCATATGTCCCACTTTACAGCAAAAAATTGAATGGATATGATCGTATAAGCTCGAGATGTCAGTGTGTTTCCAGAGCATTATTCGAGTGGCGAACTCTATAAATTTCAATGACCCAAGGCTCTCACAGATATAAGTGTACTTCAACTCAATCACAGCCACGTTGAGAAATTGAGTGCTTCCTGAAATTAATATTTGCAATTGTTCTTCGAGTAACACCCACCTCCTTTGCAGCTCCAGAAATGGTAAAATCAACTGGCGCGGCCCGGCTGCAAAGACATTTGCCTAATCTGGGTTCAAAAGGACAGCTTTGATACAACAAGGTGAGGAGACCACGGCTACATTCTCAATGTATGTTAGCATCTCCGTCCAAACCTTCGGAAAAGTTCCCAGTTTTAGTATCATGATAGTGGGGCCCGAGGAGAGATTGTTGAGCTAGATGACTCTCTAGTATGATTCAACTTTGGACTTCTTCAGGATTTTTCACAATTGAGGTACCTTGATATTTACTATGACCATATGAGGACATTGCATTGTATTTATCCTGTAAAGGAAAATTCCATGTGATGTATACATCTTGGGTAAAAACATACGAAATACTTCTTTCTTGTCACAAGGCTTTTTCGGAAAATCTGTAAGTGCGGCTCAATTAACCATTGCTGTATGTACCTGATTCTTTCTGGAGCTAATCAAGGACAAGTTACAGCATCAGCATCGTACTCACGTTTTGTTCTGTTCAACTTTATACATAGTATTGTGTTCAAAGCTTCGGGTCATGGACCTGTGATTCAATTAGTTTGAAGTATTTAACACGCTCACTCTAATCTCAAAGGGTTTACAATATGTGGCTGTTACAGGATGTTGAGTTTGACATGCAACGATTCGATCCAATTTGCGGTCCGAGAGCCCAGAGACTGGTGTGCAACGCTAATTGATATCACTCACAATTATGGTACATACCGAAAGTAAAGTGACCAGAAACCTGGGCCAGTCCTCGCGGATCCGATCTTCCTCCCTCATATTCAGCGTAGGTTGCGAATCGCGAGCTTCTAACTTGTAGTGGATCCAGTTCCATATTCATCTCCGCTAAGAACGGTGAATATTGAACGTGGTATTGTGGACACTAATAAGGCTTCATTTCCGAAGAATTATCAGGAAACCATTCAGTCAATGACATCTAGATCTAAGGTTTACATTCCCCAAGAAATTCGAGAAGGCGCACCCAGAAGGAATGAAATCTCCAAGGTTTCACTGAGAAATACTAATAGCGGGTGATATTGTCTGCGCAAAACTTACAAATGAGCATGTAAAATAGGCTCGAACTCGAATAACGTCCTAGGGGTTGTAATCTATCCTTAGGCGCCAAATAAGTCTGCATACCGCATTCCACAGCTTAGAATTATTCTTGAACGTGAACTGACGTTGAACCAGCTTGGAACGGGATATGTTGTGGGACATGGACATAAAATCCCGAAGAGGCTCAACCTGGACTCAACAAACCTTTTCGGGAAGTGACAAATCCTACGTCGAGCCAGACCTGAAGCTTGAAACTTACTTACATCCCGTGCGTATACTTTATCACTCATTGGGTCAAGTTGAACTTGCCGTCAAAGTGAAGAAGCAAAGCCAATCTACGAAATGGCCAGTCTCTGAGAGTGGGAGCCAGGCGGATGAGGTGTTAATTGACTCTCAATACTTCAAAGCAGATGATTGACTCTCAATACTTCAAAGCAGATGGACCTCAAGTTCATGCTGCTCCGAACTTTTGGCGACAGCCGAGTAAATCGCACCTTGATTCACCTGCGACACGTCAATATTCTATGTGATTTTACTACCGCGAGAATAGGGGAAATCATGCATATCAAACATACTCCGAGCTGACGAACAACAAATACTTACCTTGAAAAATGTTTTGCAGCGTGAAACACGAAGCCGTGAGAGTGCCCTTGGTTTCCATAGAGAGATAATCCTTCATAGTAAACGGAATTGTTTGAGTTTGTCAGCATCTAAGTCATAATCAGGTAAAGAGCGCCGCTGTTGACCTTCGAGAGTCAATCACGACCGACCTCGTCCATCGTCTACCCCCAGTCGTTACCAGCGCCGAACTTCCTTCCGATGTCCATTTAACGCCACTTAACGACTGTTAGAACTCCCAGAGGCTTCTAGGTTCGAAACTGCTACTCTAGATAAGGAACCAGACGCGGCGGTCTCCTGGTGCACTTGGAGTCTGCCAGTGAACTCCAAGAATTCGCCCTAAGCGAGTTTCGGTCCAGCCTTGATGGCGAAGCATCCTAATATTCAGCGCAAGCCTAGCCCATGCCACGCAGCTGTAATACGTCGCAGTTACGACGTTGACTGGAGATGACGAGGGATGAACTGGAGAAGTTGCAAATCGGTGGAGAGGTTGCACCGAGGTTGAACTTGGTTCAAATTGATCAGCGTTGGTTATATCGCAAATAGACCACATGAGAAGTGATCTAGAGCAAATGTCCTTGAAGGGCCTAGGTAGCTCGAAAATGGAGCAGTATCTTGAGATTGTACTGTCTTCGTCCAATAATTTGGCAAAGATACAGGAGAAAGGTGAATTAATAAGCACAACGAAGGTCGTTGTCCGCTCCCGACGGTTATGACCACAACCGCACCAGAAACAAAATGACACTTTTCTATGGTAAAATATCTGGCAGGAGCCGGACGCCCGCAGCAGCGGAATAACTCGCTTACTGAGCTCAAATAACACTATGTAAGGAGTGAGAAGAGAGCGAGATGGACTTGAAAGTCCCGGGTTTCACCTGGTACGTACCTTCTTCGACCTTCTTCAGGGAAACATTCAAGCTCATGTGAGCTTGGGTTTGATTATCTTGTATCACGAAGATCGATGGATAAGATTAGTGATTTTAATCGAAGAGGTGTTTTGTCGAAGATCTGATAGTACAATCCAGAGGTGGGTTCGGTTCTTTGATCCAACACCATCGAACTGTGCTTCATTTCTGATTTTTGTTAATAACTTGTTAGATTGTCTTATATGTACATACCTTAGTGCGAATCAGCCCTAGATAATATCTGCGTGCAGATCTCAGACTAAGAATGGGAATGCATAAGTTAAACCGATATCTCACCGGGACCATTTTTCCGAGCGTACAAGGAATTTGCGAAGACGTGAAACTCGAACTAGTAGAACAGATTAGATTTCCGAGTCTGCATATTGGAGGAAGAGAGGGATTAAAAGCTCATTCATAGCGATTCCATCTGGTATTGTAGATGTGATGAGATATCTAAATTGGACGTTATTAATATGAAGATGAAGAAAACCCATCATCTTGACTCTGACTCGAATCTGAATGACACAGTTTTGTCGAACATCTGAAACACTTCTAGCATTACATTGTCAGTTCACAACTAAGGTATTCACCAGCGGAAGAGAAAATAACACTCTACTATACCTCTATCGAATCCGAGAACGGATACAGTAATCCCGCCAATAATTTGTCGAATTGAGTTTCAGAGCTTGGGATGACGTAGTTAACATTGCACGCGCAATTAAAGCACGTTTAAATAGGCGCCCATGACTTTGCCCTCTTCCATAACGTCCACAACCTTCGATTGGTTGGATTTTTTTCTATTTACCGATCACCGGTCACCCAGAACTAAAGATAACCCGTAAGCCTTTTTCAGCTTTCGATGCCGTCTCAAACTGAATCAAATACATCCAGCTTTCTTTCATTTTCCTACATCGGGACTCGCTACACTGCGGAAACACAGTCTTCATCATCGAAGGTCATCTCGTCATGGATAGCGGTGATACTAAGCATTCGACCTATATTGCGGGAATAAGTTGCAAGGTATTGCAAAGGAGCTACTGGTGATGTAAGTCTTCCTTATCTTTTTGGTTTCTAATCCTGTGTTTTCAGAGGCTTTGTAGAATATGTTTGAAACAGCGCCATGACGATGAATGTATTGCTGTTTGTGGTATGATCGTTCCACCATTCGATGTGACTTGATATATTGGTAGCATTTCCTCAGCTTTAGAGCATCCTGCGTCGACCAGGCTCACAGTTTCCCCTATAAGGGCCGTCTTTTAATTCCCGAAATAGTTTTCGTCCAGGAATACAGAGTTGGGCAGGAGAAATTGAGGAGCTTGCGCATTGGATATACTGGTTCACATCTTCAAGCTCTGTCTTGTTAGATGATCGTCTATATCTGGAAGATATGTACGTGAATCTGGTGTTCATTACCTTTACGCTCATACTAATGATGAGAAATCAGCTATTCTTTGTAGCTCCGGTAAATGCAGATTTGCGAGCATGATGACTTTAGATTGGATTTTCCAGATCCTTTTGCAAGACTCCAGCTTCGTAAACTCCTGCGTCGATTGTCGCGTCTCATGGAAATCAGTTTTGTGCAATGCATGCCATGTTGTTTTGGTTGAGCCACGCTGGGATCCGCTTTCTCGATGGGTCTTGCGCATACCCTTTGCATCGGCCTAATCTGGGCGTCGTCCAGAGGCGTATGAATGATAGAGACTGTGTCTGCGTCTACGATGGTGAAGTGGACGGGAATTTGATCAGGATACATGAGATCGTACTGTTGGACGGCTGAATGTAGACTTTGCTGGTACCTTGGGCATGATATATGATGGTCCGGTGGCACCTCTGGTTCGTGGCTTTCGAAACTCGCCTCATATTTTCTTAAATCGAAATTCCTCTAGGATTCAAGCCCAAAAATTCCTACCTAGTAATCTCAACAATCCTGCGCGCCACTACCTGCACATCATACTATATGGTATACGATTTCTCTGGTGGTTGACTCGCCTCCAATTCCTATACACGAGGAGCCAGACTTACAGTATCCTGCATGATATTTCGCTGTGTCCTCAAGTTTCGAACAGGCAATCAGTCTGTCTCTTCTTTCGTCGACCAGTCACTGAGACTGCAAACTCCATCGTCACTCTTCACCGCCACCCCTCCTCCGTGTCATCTGCTCCTTCTTCGTTTGGACTCTGGTGGCGTGATGAACGACTTGCCGGTTGGGCTCTGAAATAGCATGGGTGTTTTTTTCGAGATTTTAATCAGGGTCGTTCCTCGCAGTCTCTGATATCTCTTTCTACCCCATGTCGACCTCGCGACGTGGTTGCTGGACATCAAGCCAATCTGGGAATTTACTACTAATAGTCTGACATAGATTGCCTTTTTGCGCACGCCTAACCCATTTTTACTTGGATGCGGGACCCTTTTCTCTCCTTCCCTTATCCAGAAACTTATTGACTGGTGCTTTAGGTAGTACTCAACAGATGTAGCAAAGAGTATGCTAGGATTTATCTGAAATTCAACCAGTGATAAGCTGCGGATTCCAAGTTCCAATGGCATTTTGCCCTATTATGACCTGGATAACCTTCGTCTCTGATTCTTCCCCTCGTGTCCTTTCGTACTAGCTCCACCCTTGCTTGCGGCATCTTTTCCCGCGTGAAGTGCGTTGTTAATCGATTGCCATAAGAATACCCATCGTTTAAAAAACCAGGCCGACTGTAGAATCCATTTCGTATTCATTTCGTATTGTCAGAAATGAACAGTTGGCCACATTAAGCCTGAACGACTCACATACGATTTTTGGTCTGGTAAGCTTTTTAAAATGGTGGTATAAATTCCGGGATGGCCCCAATCCACAATGTAAACGGTCGCCAATAGCGGGTCCTGACCATTTATGCTTGTGAATTTGACGAGGATATTTGATGGACTGAAGTCACTTTGTATCACATATTATTAGAAGAGAACCAAGCAATGATATGAGTGCGCATACGCATGAAGGAATCCCTGTGTGACCAATTTATAGGTCAGATTAAGTAAATATTCTGCAAGCTTCTGGCAGATTTTCGCTTTGTGTTCTCTTGAAGCGCTCTTCCACACATCGGTTTCCTGTAACGGCTCTCCAGACATTCTATTCATGACAATGACGCCGATCTTGTTGCCATCCACAGTTGTGTGACCAGCCTCCAAAATCAAGTTGAACTTACGCAAGGCGAAAACTTCGCATGATGACATTGGCTGCTTGAAGTCCACGAACTTCACAATGAGGCTGGCTGCTGCTATCATCCTACTATCGATAGGGTAAGAGTCCTGAAGGGTGAAAATCCCCTGGTTGTTCCCGCCTTTAGCTCCCGAAACTGGTGTACGTCGAGCCACTTTGGCCGTCAAGTCATCTTCTAACAATTGAGATAAGCATAAAAGCGCGACCAGTTGGTATGTTAGAGTAAGCACGTACTAAAGACTTCCTGATTTTGGTCATATCCGTAGCACTGTGATTCCCAAGGCTTGGTCTCATCAAAATTGATCCAAGGTTGCTGTCAACATCGTTCAATTCAATGGAAATGACTCGAAGAGTAAAAAACATACACCGAGTTGTCTAAACCACTCCGTTTCCCAATCTTTTCTGCTCAGTATACGCCGTTCCAAAGACTTTACTTCCACAAACGTAGCTCTTGGAAGGTTTATTATCGCAGAAGTCCTGCTATTTCCATCTGGCAGGACCCCTCTCGGTTGACCATGAGGTATGGTCCTCGCAGCAACCAACCAGCAAGTACTAATCACAAGCGGCAGCAGCAAGACTACACTGAAGAACATTAGTCGTGATCAATGAGCCCGAAGGTCTGGGGCGGGATTCGTTGGAAGTTTGGATGCGGAGGGTGTGCAAAATGGATTTCTTGACCAGCAGAAATCCAGACGATGCCCGGATAAAATGTTACAGAGTAGTTATGAATTTCTTCGTCCGCAGGATCATTTTTATAAGCAGCGCGACAGCAAAAAAACATGACCTGAGGGCTGCTCAATTCTAATCGTTTCGAAAATGATTTAAATCACTCGTGAAATTTAGGAGCAGCCGATGATGCCGACGGTGCTTACATGAGGCACA
>MU795315.1:0-29831 GCA_027886305.1 Lentinula aff. lateritia | reverse complement strand
ATAAGTCCGAGATCTTATTGATGCGCTGTTTTTCGGCAGTATTCTATAAGTTTAGGCTAAGCCACGTGAACTTATTAGACTTTGCATGCAGTGTATCGCATCTCAATTTCTACATGTACACTGGCATACTCAATGACCCATGAATTCCACTAGCTGCTCGATGTATGATTAGTGGAGAAGTGTCTCACATTTAGACATCTTGTTTCAATGTCGCAGAATATGTCCCGCACATTATCCTCAAACATTATTGTCGTTGTCATGATAGCTGAAGTAAAACTATATCCTGTAGCCACAGCGAAAGGCAGGAAGCTATCCCACTGCGAGGAAATGACATACCTGCCTGCATAATATGCTTGCAATAGGTAGCTGTGCCGGTGCTGGGCTAGACACTGCATTTCGGATAGTATTGGGGGTGTACTTTCCACTGAGGTGCTTTGTCAATGAACGGCCCTTCACCCTCTCCCCCAGTCCCAGTTGTTGAACACACCACATCGGATCCAGGTGCCAACTAGATGAGCTGAAGGGCAATGGTCCCTGAAGCTAAAGTAATAAAACATCACAGAAAAAGCTGAGTATATCTACACTCTATATCATAAACATCACTGAAAAAGAAAAACTTAAGAAAAAAGGACAGGAAATGAACATTTCTAAAGACCCTCAATAAGGTCAAGGTGAGTAATTCCTTTTTGAATCAAGAGAATGAAGAGGAGCATGAGCATGAAAATGTAGACATAATATTTATTGCCCAAATTACAGAAATTGGACAGAAGTTGATGGAAAGGTTCATTGATCATGGTGGAGAATAATGAGGAAATGCTGAGTGAAAATGGAGCAGGGATTGTGTAATAGTATGGTAGTAGCAGAGGAGGAAATGGTGGGGAACGAAATTGTGGGACAAGGACAACTCACGACGACAAAATATTAATCTTCGATCTCTCGGTGATACTTGTGATATGGCATGGACCTGGTATAGGATATATCATTATGTATTGATGAGTATCTCCCACTTCGCAACAGCTATCATTAGTTGAAAACTAGTACTCCTCTCTACAGCAGCTAAACTAGAAGATTGTGAGATGAGAAGTGGAGAGCAACGACGTTGTTAGATGTCTTTGTTGATGTCAGGTTCAGTAATATTTCTCTGCCGGTGGGTATTTCATAAACAGTCTATACCTTGGGGAAAACAACGGACACGCACCTGTTCAAGTTTCAAATCCGGAAAATTGTAGCTCGACTGAAACACGAATGTTACCTTGCAATGCCATCTTCCAGGACGTGAAGTGTCCAGCTTTACATTGAATCGATCACTAAGAATAAAGTTACTTTCACCATCGTCCAGTTGAATGACAGGGCCAGGTCCGGCTTTTCCATCCCAGACGCATGATAACGTCCATCCGATAACATAGACCTTTCCTCCGGCCAGGCGAAAGTTGAAGAATTCCCTGTTATCCCCTTCTTCTTCCAATCGACCCTTCTTCCCATCTACTTCTTCTGGGTCAATTCGAACGAAATTCATCTGCTCTGGATGTTCTGAGCGGCTAAACTTCTTCATGAATGGATTGAGTGGGGTGACAAGCGGAGATTCCCATTCAGCCTCGTACGCATCGAACCCGGGGCCAAAAGTCACCTCCGTATAGTATCTCATCTTCTTCTTCAATCTCCCACCGGTTTTTCCGCATTCCCAGAAGAAGGACAGCGAGTCCTTTGTCCCAAGGTTAGAACTACGAGAAGCCTTCCTCGACAAGGCCTTCACTCCGGCAATGAATTCATGTCGTCTCATCAACGCCTCTGCTTTAATCTTCGCCTCCGCAATTTGAGCGTAGAGTTCTGTATCTTGTAATCGCTTCTGCTTGCGGTCAAGCTTCAAATTTCGAACAAGGTTCTTGCGTTTGTTGTCAAACGCGCGAATAGCGGACCGAACACGTTCGGCGTCTCGCGTGTAAAATTCTGATTGGAAAGCGGGATGTTCAAGGTATGTTTGGAGGTCAAAATATAATTCGCGCATTTCGTGTATTTTTGCAAAGACGTCCGAGTGGACAGTGACGCTACGAGGAAGCTTGCAGTGTTTCAGTGTGCTGACCATAGAGTACACGGTTATAGAAATTGTGTTGTTCGGAGACAGAATGAAGCACACCTGTAGTGATATAGAATCCCAATCCGCGGAGTCCCTTTCGGATCCTTCATGATCTTCGGCAAAGCAGCGAGCGCATCCTTCGGGGAGAGAAGTCCATTGGAGAGATATGAAGCATCCGCCGAGCATCCGTACGTTTCAATCATCACATGCAGTATACTGCAACTTTTCGAGCGAGACTTGACGTTCGAATGGCCCGCTCCAGCTTTGAAGAAATTTTCCACAAGGGCCTGAGCCTCAACTTCCGCCTTGTCGGTTACACTTTTATCATCAACTCTAAACCGTAGGTGATTAGGCGATCTTCCAAGAAATATCATCAGCACTTACTGACAAACAATGACCATCCGACAGCCATATCTACGTTGCCGTCCTGCTAGGTAATAGTCACCGTATTTATCTCGGAAATCGTCCTCCGAAAGATCGCTTAGACCATTCTGCAACGCTACATTTGATGGAATGAACTCTGGTTCAAATTCTCCAATCACCCTGTACTGTATCAGCACCGTCGATGCTGATGCATTCTTCGACAAAAGTGAAGATATTCGGGTGCTCATCGAGATAGAAGCGGGAGCGACGTTGACAGTTCCACCGATTTCGATATCATATTCATCTTGTAAAGACTTGATACCGTTCCAATGCAAGGTGTCGACATACGTTTTCACCTGTTTAGGCCTCGGCGAACCAGACATTTCGAATGATGTTATGGCAGTACCAGCCATTGATTCTCCGGTGAGAGCATCTACGCCAAAACCTAGTCGAAATGTTTCGGACCAGGGTATCTTGACTTCGCGCTGGAGTTCTGTGCTAGCGACAGCGTTCTGAATCGGTCGCTAAACAGAAACAGCGGATTAGATGGAATAGACGATGTGTGGTACGTATATGTTCCTACTTGTACCACTGGTGAGGGCTTGTCTTTCTTAGAAGGAATCTCCAAGCTAACGACCCGACGGTGTTTCTTTGGGTCATCTGGAGGCTTCAAAGTATCAGGAGTAACAGATCTCGCTAATGGAGGTGCGGGGACCTTCAGCTTATCGTCCTGTTTGATCGATGTTACTTTGAGAATCGATTTGAGTTTTGGCTGAGGTTCGGATTTGAGAATGTTGATCTTTACACGAATGGCGTCAGGACTCTAGGCAGTATCATTAATCTTCTGAAGTGGAAGTTCATTATACATAAGTAGCCTGCACACCTTATCTGTCTTATCATGCTTTTCACCAAAGACTATCGTACTTCCATCTTTCAGCACGTATGCTTTCCCTGATACAAGTTCGCCCGCTGAACTCGACCATGTCCCGTTTTTGGATCCTGTGTCTGTGATATATACCTAAGCTTTATCGATGAGATTCTATCGTTAGTGAGAACACCAGTGACGCACTTTCACCTCATCGAACTTCAATATTGCATGCTTCGAGCCTACTACAGTATTGTCGCTTCCAAAGAATTTCTTCCCTATTATCGCTTCGTTGTGCGCGTTTTTCTTCACAGTGAATCTCTTAGGCTTAGCCTTTGAATGCGGGGGGTCTTCCCACAGGAATTCAACTCCTACAAACTTTGTCGAATCAATGCAAGTAGAATTCAGACGATATTGATACCCACCTTCTACTACAAATTGGTCACCATCTTTCTTGGCTTCAATAGATGGCATGGTTCAAGATATTGGCGCTATGTATCAGATGGGCTACAAGCTTGAAGAAAGTGATTTTTATGCAGTTGAACTACTGTTGTAACCGACGACCACGGACACTGGAATAACACTGCTTATGGGGTTGAACTCTGGGGAGAATGTCATTGGGCGGTACAGTTCGAGCATAGGTGTGTGGAGTATACATTTCTTTTGCATTGAGGAAGGTGTTCAATGAAAAGAACTGCACGTGAAATACGATGCTGCCAATTCTTCGTAAACATCATGATTTGCTACTATCATAGTGGCACAGTGCCAGGGCCCAGCCAGGCAGTATTTTACTAGTCAGGTCCACAAGTTTCGCTACAATGCCGAAGAACAGTGTTCAAATTAGCCGTCTTCACTTCTAAGCGATATGGACTGTTATTTCCTTGCTTACACACCTTGGAATGGAGGATGGGACATGGTCAATCCGCAACCCCCTACAACAACCGACTCGATGATGGAGGAACTCATCCCAAGAGCTCTGAATGTTGACCAACTGACGGTTCATTTTCTCTCACTCAGTGAGGTACAAGTGTTTGTTCTCTAAAAATTGCCAGTTTTGTAACGAACCTTATCCTTGAAGCCTTAGAGTAAGATATCTATATCAGCAGTGAGTTTTTTGAGCAACCACTAGACGAATGTACAACGATTTAGCATTTTTTTGGCAACAAGACCCAAAAGCGTTCGCGAGGTTGTGGGTACTAACACTGCAGTGCGTGTGATTATGCGCGGAGTGGACGGCTTACGAAATACAAATGACTCCAACTGAGGTTCAGGTTGTTTCCCGCGCTTTCAGTGAAAACCCTTCACCATCTTCAAAGTTCACGTTGAAATATTCTTATCGATGTTCCGACAACTTACGCGACGCACTCCGAACGTTTTCGGTGTTATTTCAATACAAGTCTTCCTATTCAGCCTCGATTCTCAGCTGATCCGAAAACAGCTGACTACTTTAATCCCAGTGGTGAACGAATGCTGAAATCCTGAGAACTACAATCGTCGACCATCATGTCTCGGAAGCACGTATACAGTTCTTCAGATGGATTGGTGATGAAATCTCTTCAAGGCGCCGTTGCTTTGAATCCCTCTCTTCGCTTGTGAGTCTAGCTTCGGCTTATTTTGCTCAGTTAATTCATTCTGCTTAGACATCAAGCCTCTCAAACGATCTACGTCTCCCCTCCATCCTTACAAGCCAAGGTCTCCGTGATTTCCGGCGGAGGGGCAGGCCATGAACCAGCCCATGCATCCTATACAGGCTATGGCATGCTTGCCGCATCTGTCTCCGGCGAGATCTTTGCAAGTCCGAGCGCTAAACAGATACTCTCTACGATTCGTCTAGCGGCTTACGCCGGCGAAGACGTTCACCCCAGAAGGAATACTATCACAGACAGATCTGCTATCCACGTTCCTCATAGGAAGGATGTCCTTGCTATCATCAACAACTATACTGGAGACCGACTCAACTTCGGCCTTGCGATCGAGAAGGCTCGGGCTGAAGGGATCCGGGTTGATAGTGTCGTCGTGGCTGACGACGTTTCGCTTCTTCATTCTGAAAGCTCTAGTCTTGTTGGTCCACGAGGGCTTGCCGGTAATATACTCGTCTGCAAAATCTTGGGAGCCCTAGCTGAACGAGGATCCTCCCTTGAAAACCTTAAACACGCGGGAGACACTATTGTTTCTCATCTCGCAAGTATCGGTGTTGGGCTGGATCATTGCCATATACCTGGTAATAACTCTTATATTGCCACTATTGGTGATAATGAGTGTGAAGTAGGGCTGGGACTCCATAACGAACCGGGCGTACATAGGATGGACATAAGGGATTCAGTGAAGCTTATCGATGAGCTAATAGGGAAGTTATTGCGCTCGCGAGGTGTCGTAGATGGAGGTAGAGATAGTTTTGTTCAGGAAGGAGATATTACCGTCTTATTCGTGAACAATTTGGGAGGGATGTCCCAACTCGAAATGGGAGCAATAATGACCGACATCCTCGCTAGACTTGGTGCGTTACATTTAGACTCGTTAGAGAAGAAGCTCAGAGGTTTTCCAGCTCTTTCCGACATACACCCATTAAGAATATATAGCTCGTCTTTCATGACTTCACTAAACGCCCCTGGTTTCTCCATCTCCCTTCTCAATGTTTCTGGTGTCTATCGATCATCACGCCCCTCCGCCATTTACCATTCAATCGACATTCTAGGATTATTAGATGATCCGACCGAAGCCCACTCCTGGGTCGGTCTTCGTCGTTTTTGGTCTTTAGATGGCAGGAAAGACTTGCGTGGTCATCATCACGCGACAGAAATGGTGCTGGATTTGATGTCGAGGGGAAGCAGAACTTCCAAAGCGCAGGATGATAAACCTCCTGCAGAAACGACCTACTGGCAGTATGCAGACGTGTCGCCCGAGAGAGTAAAAGAAGGGATAATAGGAGCATGTATGGCTGTTCTTGGAGAAGAAACCTTGTTGACACAGTATGACACCATCGTGGGGGATGGGGATTGTGGTACGACGTTCTCGCGGGGGGCAAAAGGTGTATGAAATTTCCTATGTATCTCTGACTAGGAAATTCCACTAATGCTTCCAATTGCAGCAATTCTGTTTTCCGTCGAAACGCAACAACTCGAGGTCAGTAAACTTCCACCAGATCAGTTAATCCACCGTATCGGCGAAATTATCGAGGACAACATGGGTGGGACCATTGGCGCATGTGAGCATTTGCTTCCGCCGGCGTCTCATGTGAAAAGATCGCTCTAAGTTCGCCTCAGTATTCGCCATCTTTTTCACCGCTTGGTCGTCCGCTATAAAGCGCATGATTCACCCATCCTCAACATCCGTCTCCTCTGTACGCTTCATGGACACGCTCTCTGACGCTTTAGCCTCCCTTTCTCACCACACACCGGCTAAACCTGGCGATAGAACCATCATGGATGCATTATATCCGCTATGTGATGCTACACTTACATCGTCAGGTAGCAGGAATGTAGATGCAGTCGGGTTGGAAAGTTCCACGCAGTGTCCAAACGGTAATCTAGTCGCTGAAGCCTGCCGCCGAGCTCACGAAGGAGCCATTAGCACGAGAGGTATGAAGCCTAAACTGGGACGCGCGGTATATGTGGAATTAAAAGAAGGATTGGAGCTACCCCCAGACCCAGGGGCTTGGGGGGTCGCAGTGCTTGCGAAAGGATTTTGGGCTGGATTCTGTGAGCAGGCCAAGGAATCCTGAATGACTGTGGGTTGTTGTGATCGCATGAAAATCCAAATATAACTGTCACTGTAAAGGACAGTGCCCCATTGATGAATTTTGCTTTGCTGCTGACGTGAGGTGTGAGGCCCAAGTACCCATGGGATAGCTAAAGTTGACTTTGCAATTTGCTGGTACTTCTCAAGCTTCAGGATGGTACTTCTACTTTCAATCTTGATTCTTGATATGCATTGTTTGATTGCATATCCTTAGACTACAACATTTCACACTGCAGATATGGAGAGGATCTCTTGGTCAATTGTTATTAAATATGAGGGAACTTCGAACCCTTGGCCATTCCATTACTTGGCGATATAACATCAGACTTGGTGGAAAATGTACATAACTTTGACCGGTTCCTCAACACTAGTATATATACATCGCGCATTGATATTGCGTTGAGATACTCAAGACTGAAAAATATACATCACAGCAGGTGTATGGAGACTCAAAAGCCGCTCGATGATACACATGCAGTACAGACTAACCAAAAACACAACACATGCCTCCTAGCCGGATTGAACGACTGACCTTTGCATTTTCAATTGAATCTCATTATACAAGTGCAACGCTCTACCACTGAGCTAAGAAGGCGATACACACCAAGCTGATCACATAACTTTGTTCTGAAAGCGGGAATTGGTAACTGACAAGCTAATGGAGGCTAATGGTGAACTTTTTCGAAGATTGACAAGCTTCATTTCTCTCTAGATTTCGACGACTTGACTACAGCCGCCGTCGCAAAAAGTCGACATCGACAGCAGTTCACGATTCTCAAAAATTCCCAAGAAATTTCCTTTCTTCTAAGGCATTTGCAGATCTTTCAGGCGCCTGAGAGAAGCTGAGAAGTCCAAATATACAACAGCCTCATTTTCCCGAGAGAAGCCTTACCAACACATGTCGGGCTCTGCATTCTGATTTGTTGATAAGTGGATGATCTGCTTCTTCCGAATCGCTCCTTATTCTTGAACTCGGAGGCTTTCTTCTTACTGTGCCAGTAACGTGCTTCGGGCGAATTTTTTTGGCCTATTTTCCGGGAGATGATTTTCGATTACTGCAAAGGAAGTCATAGGCTAACAGCGCAGCCGCGCCTTCTGCACTTATTTCTTCGACGAATACTTACGAGTGGCAAGTCAGCTTATGCCTTTTTCATGTGATTTCAATACTCTCGGTTTGTTATCTCAATGGAAGTTCTTCCAATCATCATCAAGTTCATCTTGCTGGAAAATGTACCTCATAGTCTCAGGGAATTACAACGGCTTCAACGGTTTATGCAAATTGGGCTCTAATTCTTCTACTTTCGTTCTTGCCTTTGCCCGCAATTTTAAGTCATTCCAGTTTTTCGCTTGGAATCGCGCCTTTTCCCCTTTCCTTTATCTTCTGATATTCAGAAGTCTTAGTAGATCACCACTGATCTTTAGGGTGATTCTTAGCGCAGATTTGAAAAGCCGGAAATTATGACAGAAGGAATAGTGCGGTGTACATTATAATACTGCCACTCAGGTATAATGGTAATATCTGCTCATCCTTCAAGCCCATTGTAGTCAAATTGCGTCAGTCACTAGACCCGATGATTCCCCCGTCAGAGTCTCGTAAGTATAGTATACATACTGTGTTGAACCCCGGAGATTTTTTCGATGGGAATTTAGAGGAAGCAAGGTACATGCTTCCCATTGACTTCCCATCGTCTAAAACGGTTACTGTTATTTCCCTTCCAGCTCCATAAGTTCAGAGGTTACTTCCAAAATAAGGACGCCTTCAATGAATGCTGAGTTTTGTGACCATGAGAATAGATCGATATGCCAGACCACTAGGATTACAGATGAATAAACTAGTCATGTAGACCCCTTCGTCATACGGTGCCACACCTCATATCTGAGGCTATAAAATGTCTCACTCAAACACTCAGGATAAATTCGAAGCACTACTCACTTTCTGTGATCCCAAGAATATCCGTTACCATGACCATAACACTATACGACTTTCCCGCCAAACGAGATGAGCATACCGCTTGGAATCCGAATGTTTGGAAGACGAGGTGGATGATTTCATTAAAAAAATCGGCTTTCATTTTAACGACTTTTCTCTCCAGGTATAGTCTTGTGTACAAGAACCTCCCGTACCGAACAGTCCTGGTCGAGTTTCCTGACCTCGAGCATATCATGCAGCTGCTCGGCGCCGCGCCCACCGAAACTAAGCCTGACGGTAGCCCGAAATATACACTTCCAGTCATCCACGATTCCGTTACAAACGCCGTCGTCTCAGACTCATTCACCATCGCACAATACCTCGAAGAGACATACCCGTCTCCTCCCCTTTTTCCCAATGGTACTCATGCATTCCACGCGTCTTTTAACGACCTATTTCCGGCGAGAATAGAACCTATGCTCCAATTTCTTATTCCATCGATTGCATGTGTGTTGAATCCACGAAGCGAGGTATATTTTCGCCGCACTCGGAAGGAAATGTTCGGAATGGAACTCACCGAGTTATACCCGGCCAAAGGGTCTGAGAAAAGGGATCAGGAATGGCGGAGGTTCGAGGAGGGACTTGGTATGCTCGATAGGACTATGCGAAAAAGCGATATTTTAATCATGGGAGGAAATTTGCCATGCTTCGCAGACTTTACAGTTGCAGGCTGGTTGTGTTCCTTTCGGACCGTTTTTGGAGCGGACAGCGAGGAATGGAGAGGTTTAATGCAATGGCACGATGGAAGGTGGTATAGGTTTATGAAAGCACTGGAAAAGTACGAGCACGATTCTGTACAACCTATGTTAGCAAGATTGTAAAATTTTCTGGTGTTCTGGTTACCGGATATTGTTGTCAAGTCTCAGATAAGGCTTTTGATATTCGTTCATCCTTGAAGCTTTGGTTTGGACTTCGAGCTTCGAGCAGTAATCTACTTTGAGTTCATGTACTTTTGACCGAATTTGCGTCTGTCTCGACCCGCAGACTTTCAGCGGTGATTTCAGTTTTACCTGATTTGCGAGTTACGAGGTTTGACTTGTAGATTAGCGGTAATAAAGGGATAGGACCTCAAACTTTAGGCCTCGCTTCCAAGCAGTTTTCATCCAGAATCCAAAACTGCAGAAATGGAAATGTGCAAGGATGTATGTAGATGTCGACTACCAAGATAGAAACATTCGAAATCGCCTTAGAAGCGCCCGTGACAAATTTTCTCACCACTTTCTTGAAAATTTTCTTCACTGCAAAAAGAATATCCATTAATCCATATGGGCAAGGCTCTGTTAAGCTTGAGCGAATTCATGTTGCTGGTTGTCATAAGCCTATATAGGACAGAATCATGCCCCCTACACGTTTAGCGCGTCTTTTTGTTTTTCTTTCTCTGCGTCAAATTTATCCCTCATTCAACTTTCTACCAATTCTCCTCCATTAACAAGAAAATAATGGTCCGAGATGCTAAAGCACTAATCTGGGGCTATTTCGAGCTAGGCACTGCTCAGTTTTGGTGCATCTTATGTTTCATGTCGTCGAAGTGGTTCTGACTTCTGATGCACTTTTTGCCTGCGTGAATTAGCAATTAGCTTGTCTTTGGCACCTTCGTCTTGTTTGTACTTTGTTGCGCTAAGATCAACGCTACTTTGTAAGCAAAGTTTTACGGTGCGTCTTATGTCACATATCATATCAATATGCAGTACCCTCGCTCACATTGACTTTTATCAGAGGATCAGATCCAATCCTATCCAATCACCGCCGAATCGCTTTACAGCCTGCTGAACTTGCTTCTTTGACGCTTACTACACATAGGCTTATTGATCAGTTTATTCTTCGTAGAAACCCTGAAGCTTGAGTCTTCACGTCTATATTGACAAGAACTCATCGGCGTGGTGATGATGTGGTTGTTCTGGACAGGAGGGGCAGCAGGAGCGTCGGCTAGTCACCATATTTTCTTACGATAACCTTGGACAATCCGTTGTTTGAAGAATATCTTCCAAGGGGTTGGATCGTGTTTGCAATTCCAAGCTTGTCAGTTGATTCCTGCCTGCTTCTGTCCTCCTGGCTTTTGCATGGCTGGGTCGGATAACTATAACGGTGGTGCTGATCCTTTCCATTGTGGCTGTGATTATATCGTGATCGTGAAGCTCTTGATGAGCAATTACTGAATAGGGGAGAATTCCGGAGGTATGTAGTCCCTCGTAGTGATAGTGTTGGCTATATTTGTCTCGCTTGTCGGCCTGATGGTCTAGTAGTATGATTCTCCCTTCGGGCGGCTTGCTCGCAGCTTGAGGCTGCTAGATTGGGAGAGGTCCCGGGTTCAATTCCCGGTTAGGCCCTTTTTTTTGAGTTCATGTTGGGATTGGTTTTTCTTACTTCCGGCATGTAGACAGTCCAGTTGCCTTATGTACCTTCAGAGAAAGAGAGAAGCAACCATCTATTACATCCGCCCCTTGAGCCCACATCGCGCATCATGCATATTTGAAAATATAGACAAAGTAAGCGCCGGCAAGCACTTGTAACCGGACGGCCACGACCATGCCCTCGAATTCACTACATCATTACCACCGTCCCCATCTCCCCATAATTCCGGACCTGCGTTTCGAACCCAGTTACCTGCGAAGTATACAACCATATATCCACCTGCGTACCTCGAAGCACAAGTCTACTAAGAAAGAAATCCAAGAGGCGGGAGTTAAGCAGGATGATGAAAATGAATTGAAGGAGGTCATAGAAGTTGAATGGATGCATGTTTTATGGGTGACGGCGCGAGATCAGATATTGAGTCCCTTGTTCCAAGGCGCGCTCTGGTGGGATTCACAATCGACGTCTTTATATTCATTGCTGTTCTCACTCACTGATATACAGGGCACTCGTCAGCTTTTATGTCACTCCGTACTCTACACGCGTCGCTCATACAATCGTACAACATTTACCGTTGCGACGCTCGTAGTATCGACGTCAAATCGTTGAATACAGAGAACTTGTCCATTGCGACGCTCAATGAGTGGCATAGACCATCGTTCCGACTTCGACTTCTTACTTGAGATCACTCTCCTTCGATGTGGAACTCAAAGTTTGTTATCCAGTGGAAATCGCTCATCTGATCTATCTTTTCATATAGATCCAGTTCTATTGACACCTGTTGAAAGCTATAGCACAAAGTTTCTGTCTAGTGTGAAATCGTTAATCGCTGGACCACCAACGTGTTTGTGTTGCGATCTCTGCTACTTCCACTAGGCGACTTCCCGATGGCGACTACTTCACTACCATTAAGCAACGTTGATCGAGGTTCTGCTCTTCTCATAGCTCAGCTTGCTCTAGATGATATTCGTGAGCTTCGTGGTGGAAATACATATCCGGACCAGGAATATGCCTTGGAGGTCATGGCAGAAGAGTTTGCACAAGTATTGTCATTCTTTAATGACGCTCAACCCGCCGAAGACCCCAACGAGGAAAGATATCCAACTAGCGATGCTGCTTCTTCGTCCAGCAGTTCGTACTCGCACGACGAATCGCATGAAGCCTCTTCAAGGTAAACACATTCGGGGATCGTTTTCTCTTGTTCTCGTTAACGAATATCCTCATTAACCATATTAATCAAGCTCGCTGTCTACATTTCCTCCGGACTCCACTGCATCTGAACTTGTATATTCGTGTCAAGACTCACACACAGGGTGTGACTAATTTTTTCGGAACTCGCTTACTGACTTAATACGTCTCGGTGTGCAGACATCTCACTGAACCAATACCTGAATGTGTAGCATGCACAGAAAGCTTGGATGAAGAGACTCCCCTTTTCGTTCAACCTTGCGGACACCACTACTGCGGCTCGTGTCTAACACACTACATCGAAACGTGCATCAGCAATGATAATTTATTTCCTCCGAAGTGCTGCGGAAGTACCATGAGTTTCATCACAGAGAAGAAGGATCACAGCTCATCTATGGAAAACCCCGTCCAACCATTCGAAAAACTTGAAATCGGCCCTGATCTAGGAAATCGGTTCAATGCAAAAGCCTTGGAACTCTATGTTCGCCCTGAAGATCGGGTGTACTGTCCCTCTCCTCGTTGTTCTGCGTTCCTCGGATCGTGGGGCTCTCTTAAACAGTCTTATAACGTTCCCGACACACTAAATCAGAGCTCATCGAACCTCAGTCCACCTCCCTCGCACCAATGCCCTTCGTGCTTTGAACAATTCTGCGTTTTGTGCAAAGACCCTGCTCACTCAGAGACTCTCACCTGTCCTATTATCGAGGAGCACTTTGCAGAAGACAAACTACGCGACCTCGCTCGCTCGAACGAATGGCAAACTTGTCCTGGATGCAAGGCACTTGTTGAGCTCACTGAAGGATGCAATCATATAGTATGCCGGTGTCGGTCGGAATTCTGCTATCACTGTGGATCTGTGTGGGCATCGATCTGTGTTTGCCGTGGCTGAAACAAATATTGGGTAATATTGCCCATTGGGTACTTTCTCCTGGATCAGATCAGATAATCTTATTTTTGTCGCTCAAACTCCAACGTTTTCATGCTTGCATAGATATTGAGGCTCTCCGTAGTTACACTTTTTTGACGCTTTTGACAATGTGATACAGTTTTATCGCCGTTGAAAAACCTTGCTTCTCTGTTCGAATCCTTGCTTTTTTGCACTACCATGGAGCTTGAATCTGCGGACTGCCTGGCTTCCCTCGTCAGTTCCCAGCTCACACTCGACGAAATACGCGACATTACATTTGCCCGTAAGGGAAAAGCACGCGAGGACAATCCTATAACCGACGAGGAAATCGCATTTAAGCTTTTTGAAGAGGAGAACGCGGCGGTAGTTGGTAGTTTGCGGCTTGCCTTCAGTCTTCAGCATGCTATCGACGTTGACCAGGCTATATTGGCAAAATTGAGCGTGGAAGAGCTGGGGGCAGTCGATGATCACCGTTATGCCCAGGCTCTTTCGCTAGGACAGGTATTGCCTGATAAATCGGACGCCCAGAAGGCGTTGGAGGATTCAGCGGTGGATTCTGGAGCGTGGGTCGAAGTCGCTTTGCAAGAGTGACATCTTGTTCATTTTCCTGTAGGACAGACTTTGGAGGTAGTAAACCTTTTCAGTAAGACGTGTTTTCAACTCTTGGAGAGTATATTGACACCTTTCGGTCTTCAGAGTCCACTGTATTATCTGTACAGATTCCTTTCGCTCATCAAATACCTTCCAAGCACCATGCAAAGATTACTACTGCTTCAAGTGTCTTCGGGACCTCGTCCTGGCCTGCATCGGCGACGAATCGTTATTTCCTCTTCGATGCTGTCAACAGTCCCTACCTGTGGCGGATGTACTCCAGCTGCTCCCCGACGACTTGCGGACAAGATTTGAGAATAAATCTCATGAATTTGGAACTCTTGCCAACGATAGGGTCTACTGTTCAGCTCCAATTTGTTCCAAATTTCTCGGCTCATCCGCTGGGGCTCAAACCTCAAACATCCTTTGTTCCCAATGCTATGTTTCGACTTGTGCTCTTTGCAAAGAGCGTTCCCATCCCAGCGAGAGCTGCGCTGAAAATATCGCGCTTCTGGAGCTCAAAGCTCTTGCGACGAAAGAGCATTGGCAAACTTGCCCTCGATGCAGTTCCATTATCGAACTCAAGGTCGGCTGTTACCATATGACTTGCACTTGTCGTATGCAATTCTGTTACATGTGTGCTGCTCCATGGAAGGAATGTGAATGTCCACAATGGGAGGAGAACAGGTTGCTGAATGCAGCAGAAGCGAGAGTCGAGCAAGAATTCGGTGCGGTGGCACGGGTGGCAGAGCCAGCCGTGTTTCAAAGACGTGTCGAGCAGAGGACACAAGAGTTGAGGTACTATCATGATTGCAACCCTCATCGATGGAGGCATCATCAAGGAGGAGGTACGTGTGAGGAATGTGAGAATTTCCTACCTCTGTTCTTAAAGGTAAGACTACAAGTTTTTTTTCTGGAAAGACCCCTCTATTGATCAATATAATTGACATAGGGCTGCAGAAATTGTCACATCATGGTTTGTGTGAGGTGTATGCGAAATCGATTGTAGGCTATCGTAAAATACCGGTGTAAAAATAGCACAACGAGACACCTCGACATTCCAACAACCATGATATATAGACCTGTCATGTCGATTCACATGACAGGGTTATAGCCCTTGATGTAGCTTATTCCCCTACATTGCCAATAAATTTGCCAATATTTCTAGCTTTTCTCAATATAGAAGGGGTCCAGCCCAGCTGATTATGCCTTCTCATAAGCAGTCTTATCATCGGAGCACATTGCCCGTAACATCCGTGAGATCTTACAGCATGTCCAAAGGTCCCGACCAGCGCTTCTCCTTGTTGGCGCTTATAGATCTTACAGACCGCCCCGACTCCCGACTCCTGACTCCCGCCTCCCGCTTCCCGACTCCCACCCAATACTATGCACTCATACCATTGTAGGCACCGGTGTATAATTCAATTCATATTGCTACTGCTATGGGTCTACTGAAAATCCTGAAGGTTATCTATCCCGCCTGCCGCTTTTGCTGGTACTCCACTTAGTACATTGTTCCAGGCTATGCCTTCAATGCTTGGTCTACTGAGCCCCAAGGTATGTAGTAGGTGCATGGTAGCAACAGTGTTTTAAGTAGTATTATGCCTGTATACCTCAACCATACATTCTGTGCTACCACTCATTCCGCCCACTTGATTTTACACATGTCTAAGAAAAAAATTCGCATTTCACGCTCCATTCGTTCTACAGTCGGAGCTGGCAGATTTTCATCAGCTCTCACCCAAACTCTGAAATTGGGGCCTGTTGCAATTGCACACAAAAGAGAACAGGCTGCATTAAGAAGTTATCAAGCAAGTGAAGGTAGGTAGAGGGTTGTTGTAAACGGCGCATTGCTAACACTGCCTGTAGGTCTTAGTCGGGAGTTTCAGAAGGCCTTGGATGATATTGCGGGGCCCTCACAAAGCCGTTCTCAGAACTATCAGCCAATGGATGTGGATGATATCGGCGTTGATGTAGGTTTCGGAGATGATGAAGGGGGTGAAGGGGTTGCAGAGAATACAGAGGATGTATCAGTTGATATTCGGGATGTTATTCAGGTTGGAAGGTATGTATCCATCTTGTTTTATTGAGGCTCCAGCTATCCTAGTACTTATCTAGGTGGCACGGGCGTCGCAAGTACAAGGATGGACGGACATGGAAGTATCGAATACAGACTCTGAATGCTGCTTGGGCTCCCCTCATCGAAGAGATGTCTGAGGCCTATATCAAATGGAAGTACTCCTTCGGACTACCGGAAACCTTTGACGAATCATACAGCTTCAGTATCAGTGTCGTCGACGCCCTCACTCTCGTAACAGAAGCAACTATATCCAGAGGCAGTGATACAAGGGCTGCAATTGCACTTGTCCATGCAGGATACATCGGCACATCTCCTGAGAAACCATCTCTTGCAGTATCTCTCAAGACTCTGGAGCTGTATTACACCCTACGTCTCTTCAAACCATCTCTCAGTATTGAGGCCTTTGCAAAGACAATCTGTCATTTATATTCTGTAGGATTTCATTCTCGGTTTTCCCTTGAGTGGTTATTGATTATTCTCTTTGCAGGTTCCATATCGTCGAGGCTATCGCACTGGCCTTTCCAACACATTTGACATCTATCTAGCAATCCGACGGAAGGTGGATGCTCAAGTTGCCAAGGAATTAGGTCATGACTCCGCCAATTATCGCGTACTGAATAGCTGCCCAGCATGCTGTTACAAGGTATATTCTTTATCTTACAACAAACTTCGAAGACCACTCAATACTATTGAAGCTTGAAGATGAGCCTGAACTCAAATTCTCGAGGATGTGGGCAGTCGACGGCAACAACTCTCTCAAGCGTGTGGCAGGTATTGGCAGTAGGGAGGTATCCGACAACCGGGTCTTTGAAGAGAGTGATTATTATCTCTCCAAGGACTTTGTCAATACATTTGCTGGTGAGATCAAGGCACGCACTGTATCTCTAGTCGCAGATGAAGACCCTGATGAATGGGTTGATGAAGAACACGGTGATCCAACAGACGGAACCGAAGATGCTTCCCAATGCACAGAAAATTGGAAAGCCGCCGCTGCTGATCAACACAAGAAAATGTGGAGCATCTTTGACGAGTCAGGGTACTTCGTAAGCTCTTGCAGGCATGGATTTGTGCTTTGGGTAACTGATATGATACGCAGTGGAGAACTGTGAGTATTTCTGTACTCTGATTGTGCCATTTTCTATCATCCAATATTTTTACTAGTGCGAAATACCCCCTTGCAGTAGTCGCAATGGCTCTCAAGGTTCTTCCTCCTGGTTGGATCATGGGCTATGACATTGGCTGCAGCTTCGAAGGTACCATTCAGCGTAGCTCACTTGGACCGGAGTTCGCCAAGCAGGGGTGCCGTACATGTGTGAATGCTTTCCACGGGTATTCGCATAATGCAAAAGTCAGCACAAATATCACCCCCTCAATATTCTTGGCATGGGCTTGGAAGACCTCGAAACTCTTGAACGACTTTTCTCATCATCTAACCAACTTGCCCCAATCACTCGTTACATGACTGCCTACCGACGCCGTGTTTTCATCGACATATTCTTACAGCAATGGGATCGAGAAAAATATCAGAACCTGGCAACGATGCTCCATAACAACTACGTTCAGGCTCTGGATGTTCTCGAAGAGGAAGCTCAAGCACTTCAAGCAGACCTTCTAGCAAAGGGAATCTCAGTTGAAGATCTTGAAGCCTACTTTATTGACAAAGCCAACCACTTAAAGGAGATGGGGAAGGAGGTGGAGGGAGATTTACATGCATTGGCATATGTTGAACTTCTTCAAAGGTATCGAGAGGTTAAGTGAGTTCTATCTACTATTTGTTTACTTCAGGAAGCTACTAATGCTATGAAGTGTTGCTTGCGAGAATGCAGCTGGCGATTTTCGTTCACAGACCCCTGCCGACTATCAATTCCTTGCCTCTGCAGCCTCATATGACAAGAACCTTTCCGATGGTCGTAGAACCGAAACAAAACAACGCTACTTACGGGAACAGCGGGACAAGCTACTGTTCGAGGTAGTGCAGATGGAAAGTGCAATGAGTATTTCACGACGGTGGGAGCCAAGTGACAAGGAATATTTGGAGACACTAAAGTACATGAATGCTCGAAAATATCACCAGGCATTGGAGCAGCTTTACAAACTGGTCATTCAACATTTGTTTGAACTGCATAAGATGAATTTATCATTCACTGGTGCGCTGCTAATATTCTACTACGTCATCCATTTTTGCTCACCGAAGTGCTATCAGGCTACAAAATGAGAACACATATATCTAATGCACTCCAACGACGGTCAAAAGCAATTCGAAATGCAGTCAAGACATACAACAATGCCGCAGCTGCCATAGGTCGACCGACGTTAGACTGGACAAAAGTCACACATTACACCTTCCTCGACCAGTTCAACATTCTTCAAGACACTCGCCACAGTGTTCTTGACAAGAAATGGGCCGACCCCATTGTCCGCCATCTTATGAGGCAACACCGCCGTGTTCTGCGAGCCAAGGAAGAGCTCCGTCGTTGCAACATCGAAATTCGACGAGTTCACACCTCAATTCTCAATGAAGAGCACGAATTTGACGAAACACTACGACACTTAGAAACCCATCCAGTCTGCTACCCAGTTCGTGAGTATATAGACCGCCGACGGGCTGTCAACAGGCTTCTACTCAGTCGCATCCATCAAACACAGGCTTTGCCTGGTTTCACCGGTGATAAGACCCCTGGTACGTGCAGAGGGTTCTCAGATCCAGATCTATCTTCAGAACTAGTCGAGCTGTCCCTTCCTGACCCTGATTCCGATGATGGAGAGGATGCAGATGATGATGAGATGGTACATGGAGTGGGCGCCGTCATAGAATTTATGTCGAACTTATCTACTTAGAGAGTGAAATAGAAACTACACCCGAGGAATTGAGATCATTCTCCAGCAGATGATTGTTCTGCTGAACTGTCAAAATTTTGCAATAATATTAACGGTGGAAAACCTCAATATTCAATTGGTATCTGACCAAATGTATTGTTATATGTTTCCATGATAGAAATTGGTTGGTACGCGCTCAGAAAAATGCTTAGAACACAGAAACTGACAGAAACCAGCACCCTGAAATAGAGATAGGTAAAGGGACAGAGGAGAAACACAGCAACAGGTAGCAGAAGAAGGAAAAGAGCAAAACAAAGAATGAAACACAGTGGTACTGGAAGGAGCATAGACCCAACAATATAAGCAAACAGGAGTGAATACGTAGCACGTAACATGCAGTGGAGGATGTAATTCTAGCATTACTACGTCTGATAGAAGTAGAAGACAGAGGGGGAGCAGGAGGCTAGGCGACTGAATTTCAGCATACAGAAGTTACCAGAGGTTAACAAGAACTCACCGGCACAAGCAACATTTTCCGTCCTTGAAATACCCTCCGACAACCGTTCTTTGCACGCAGGACAGCCGTTGCGGCAGTGCGAGGTCAACAGCATCTGTGATGGTGGGCTCAGCAGACTGCTTAGACACCTGGAACTGACCTTACTTTGAGTCCACAGCATAAAAAAAGCTATGTACGCACTGGTACAAACTATCTTTGAACATATCAATCATTGAAAAAGAGAGGCTGAGGTAGAGAAGATTCACCTCGACAAAAGACTTGCATGAGTAAGAGATATATGAAAATTAAAAAGAAAGACTGACATTGCCAGCATTGAGGAAAGGAAAACACAAGAGGGTTGAATAGGTTGAACGTGGTAGTAATAAGTTAAGGATGTGGGAAGATCACTTCGGATATATTTCCGACACACCCGAAGCTGAGCCTCCAACGTTCTCGAGGGCAGAGTCAAGGCTGCAGATCATATCTGATACCTATCAAGTGCATAAGATAGGCTCTAACTCATTGGGGGATGCATATTCTAAGGCCAAGTTTTATTTTACTGGTGTTACAAGTCCGCGATATACCAATCAATCTTTAGGTTGCAGTTAACACCTTCAAGTTTGCTCTAAGACGTAGTTGCAAGCATATCTCTGCACGACGAACTCCCAGATTTTGTCACTGAATTGTCCCAGACTAATCTCTTGAATTCTAGATTCCAAAATATTGATAATATTTTGTTACATTCATCCAAGATTTTAGTAAGAGCCTTCGACGCACATCATAAGTTAACATTACATTACTTCTTTGAACCCGAATCATAGCACCATTTATTAGTATATGCATTATTTCTAGGGAGAAATCGAGCCTTACATATTTCTTTATAACAAGGCTGACTGTGGTCCAACGTTTGGCTACTCTCACCAAACCAAGTTTTGTCGTTCACCTGTGAGTTCACATTTTATAACCTTCGACTTTCTTGACTGTCACCTCACACAAGTTACAGGTTTCTGAATGCATTATTAACACTATTACAGTACATTCCAATAACTAACCCTTCAAACCAAGTTCGGTGAATGTAGAAAAAAGTTCAAGCCCCATTCTCCAGCGAGCTTTCTTTTGCAGCTTCTCCTCCTTTGCCTCAGCTGCTGTGAGTCCGGCATGAAACTTTTCCTCTGACTGAAAGCCACGGTCAACCCACCGAAAGTTACCACCGGGAGCGTACTGTGTAAATGAATATCGAACCTCATTTTTACTGATACGGGTGTTGGAATGGCGGCAGACACCGGATGGAATGGCAACGAGAGAGCCAGGAGGAAATTCGATAACAAGTTTGAGATCCCACAATATTATATGCCCACCTTTCCTCCAGTTGTACCACCCTAAGGCCCATATCCAACACAGGTTGAAGGGAAGGTTGCCAAAATCTATGTGGGGAAGGCAGATAGTGCAAGGTCCAAAATTAAATGCAGCAGCAGGAAGAACACTGTTCTCAAAAACACACCGCAACGAGCTATCGCTGGAGAGGAGGTCATTGAAATGTTCTTCACAGTAGGCATAGAGCTTAGGAGCCCACGTCTTGAAAACACCTGCATTGTTTTAAGTACTTATGCAGACTTCACGGGTGTAAACACTTACCAGTTGCAAAACCAAAAAGGCGTTTGAAGGGTTCAGAGGTGGTGAGTCGTTCAAGAACCGAAGTGTTTGCCTTGTTGTGTACAATGTTCTGAGGATGCTACATAAACCAAACGTCAGGGAAGGAGGTTGGATAAAATGTGTTGGACTCACCGTGCGACCGTTGCCGTGTGAGACCCCTGTGGATAAAGCTGGAAACGAACCCCTGCGGTGTTCACGCTGTTCAGCAGAAAAGCTGCAGTTTTTTCGTTCTTGCTGAATAAGAACGGCGGCTTCTTCTGCGCACTTTTTAACGGAGGGGTCGGATGGGTAGACGACCAAGCCATAAACTCGGTCGTCAGAGTCAACGAGTGGTACAGTGGTGCTGGAATGGAGTAAAGACGTTCAGAAGTAAGTTGTTATTTATATGATTTCGTGAGGCGTACCCTGCTTTAGCCTTGATAAGCTGAAAGCTCTCGTTTATGTCTGGGCCGACGAGCTCCCTCAGCCACCACGTTCTACCTTCACCTTCGAGGCCCTCATCCCAAAGACCAACGTAGGCAGCAGAAGCTACCGGAGCTCCATCCATCGAGAATCTTGTGTTCAAGCCAGAACCCCCAGCAAAGCGATTCAGAGGGTCTACCCGTGAGTGGATGTCCGAAGCTTGGTTTGGGACCGTTTCCACCCGTTTCTTCTTCCGATTCTTTTTGCTAGAGCTCTTTGAGCGGGCTAGCTTCCGCTTTTTCACCCTGCTAAGTTTCATATGCCTAGGTTCTGCCGGCCGTAGGTTTTGCGACTGCGGGGAAGGCGAGAGTGGCGGAGAGGAGAGGGGGGAAGATAGAGAGGACCATCTGTGATCAGATGAGGGAGTGGGACTTCTTGAAGCAGCGCAGGTGGTTATGTTGTGATCGTGGTCATCCAGATGCTCGTATAGACCCTCCGTGGTAACCGACTGGAGGAGCGTGTTCTGGAAGCTGAACTCCTGTCGGAACACAAAGGCGGACACCCCAAGTTCTCGAGCAAGCTCTGTAAACCGTAGTTAGAGCCTAATATGTTTTGAAAACACGGTTGTTTGGAAGAAAACGCGTCTGTTCTAGAATGGGAGCAAGCTGAGGCCCCGCATATGCGTGAAGCAGCTCTACTCTCCCTTTGACCTCGGATCTAAACTTTTCCCCGAAGCCAGCGGCGAGACCATGAACCCTGGGTCCTTCGAATTCCCATGGCGTGAGTATTCAAAGGCCAAGGTACAGGAGCCTGCGCCGCCAGCCCCAAAGCAAGCCTGGCAGGGAGGCCAAACGAATTGAAGTAAACATGGTAGATTTTACACACCTGATGAAAGCTTGAGCTTGAACTTCATTTTGAGCAGCAAAAATAGGTAGAGGTGGAGAGGAAGACGAGGATGTTACGAGTGAGTTTAAGTTTAACAAACTGAGACTTACAACTGCTGATTATCAGCACATGACACTGCACCGCACCGCGCCGTGGCGGCGCTTCTCATTCTGCAACTTTCAATCATCTTTGCATAATTACTATGTAGCACATTCCCTTCGTAAAATGATAACAATTTTCTCACCACACCTTTACTTATCTCTCGACCATCACTGCTGCACCACCGATATGTCATCAGGGAATCGCAACGTCTGTCTCAGCATCGCCGGGCATCCTGTTCTTGGAAAACCAGGGGTTTATGAACAACCGTAAGTTTGTTTGAGCTGCAAACTGTGGAACGTGTTCACTCACTGCATTACAGCATGTTCGTGAAAGGTGGATATCAACAGCCACCCCTCCCTCTCAACATTATCTGTAAGGATACTCCGACCGCCACGCGCTTGTACAGCGTGCTCCTACCAGTTGTCAAACGTATCTACAAATTGAATCCCGAGAAATTTGACATCAAGAAATTCGTCAACTCCGATGAGTTCCAGGAGGTCGCCTGTGAGCTGGATGGGGATGACTGTCTTAAATGGGCTGTTAAGCTCGGAAAATATGTTGGGGTGTTTCTCTCTGGGTGCGTTAACATTTACATTCCACCACGATCTTTGCCAAATTATGTATTACAGCTTGGAGGCACTGGCTAGCGTTGACTTAAGTAAAAACTCCCGTTTCAAGCAGGCGTTTGCCTTCAACAGTTTTGAAGATGCCGTTGCCTTCCAAATGGGAACCAGCGACAATCCAACAAATGTGGCTTGGGAGTACAGCCCGTTGCAACAACCGCATGCCGCTGAAATCATCCGTCAGCAGATAACTCCAACCTCTCCACCTGAACCTCCTGCATCCATCCTTCCGCCAACACCAAGCCCCCCACCAACTCCGAAATCTTCATCAAAGAGCTTTGTAGTCTTGAGTTTGCCAACAAAGAGCTCTTCTACTCCACCTACTCCACGTACTCCAAGCCGCCGACAGGTCCCCCAGAGAAACAAGACTACGGCGGGCGGCATCATCAACAACATCAATATAAACTCTAGCAGCCCTGGTACGATCTGTTGCAGTCTGTTCTCTTGTTCTTTTGCTACACTGATGCCCTCTGATGCCCCTATAGGACCCTCCCGACGTTCGCAATTTCATTCTGGTGCATATTGGGGCCTTCGGTTGATGGGTGCTCTCAAGCTTTCTGATGGCGATGCAGCACAGGTTGAAGAGCAGCTTCAAGCTAGTCCTTTGAAGGAGGACTTTGTGGAGGCATGTCGCAGGTTCCCTGAACTCACAGAGGCATTGGCACAGTTCTTGTGGGATCTTCATACCAAGTTGTAACATTGCACAATTCTCGTAATGCTAATAATCCCTGAATTTCAATATTTTTCCTTATTCCTATGGAGGTATAACCCTGAGCTTTGGTAATTTGTAAGTAGTAAAATTCCGTGCTTCAGAGTCTGAGCTTTGACATGGCCAGGAAGAAGGCGAGTGAGCTTCAACGGCTGCTGCATGCATCTCGAAAGTCAGGTACAATAACCCGGAAAGTCTGTAGGGTGCGGACAAAGCTACCAGTCATCAGGTCTACAGCCCAGGAGAAGAAAGAGAAACACCTCCGACGTCTAGAAAAGAAAACAACTTACAACGCGGCCATTAACGATGCTCACCAACAAATTGAGGAGTTGGCAAGAGAGATCCAGTCTCGCTTTAGATACCGTACCTTCGAGCAGGTGGTCACCGACATTTTCCAGTCTCAACGGCTGAAGGACTCTTCGAAAGAAGTCAGCCGCTATGCAGCTTTTACGAGCTTACAGATGCGTATTCTCAATGCAAATATCCCGGAGGGACAACCTCGCCAAAAGGCCAACCAGTTGGCACCTGTTATTGCTGAGAAGTGGCGGGAGATGACAGAGGAGGAGAGGGTTGCTGCTACAGAGGATGAGGTGACGGCAATGCGTGAGCGGAGGGTGAGCAAGGAGCTTGGGACCTGGCACAACGCCGACGTTAGTGCCAACCATGACTCAACTATGACAGTTAGTCATATCAAAGAGGAGGTACGTGTTCAATATTATCCTTAACAACCCCTTCGCTGAGTCCTGCTAGTTGATTCGCCTTCATGCACGCACTGGTGACGAAGCTGTCCTTGTAGTTACCAGAGGATTGCTGACACGTTTTCATGCTCCTGAAACCTATTGCACTAGTGAAAAGTCTGAGAGTTTTCTCTCAACGGTGTTAAAAACGTCAAATGAGGATTTAGCAATGCGCATGGATGCATTCATGATCCTAGGAGTAGAAGGTGCATTAAAATCTCCCAGTGCTCCACATAAACTAACGTGAATCAGGTGTTGCTCGTAATGGAGTTCAGGTACTTACGGAGATGAAGTCCAAGGTTGCTGGGTTGATTTTACAGAAACTAAGTGAGTCCTGTTGAAACAGCTGGAGCTATGCATGCTAACGAGGCCTTAGAACAATGTGCCGGGAAGTATGAGGTCAAGAAGATGTTCTACACTAATTTCGATGAACATTTCACTGAAACCTACGGGATTGTTGTCAAGAACTGGCCCTTGAAGGATTTCAAGAACCCAAGCTCCATTACTTCGAAGGCTGAGGTCAGTGTACTTTGGAACGCATGGGAAACAGGCACTGCCCACTTCCACATGATGACGCGGACTGAACATGCAGCCTGGAAGGAGGAGCGAGAGAAGGCGTTGGCAGAGGCATATGGGAGGGTTCAGGAGGTTAGGGAGGGACGGGAGTCTGAGCGAGATACTCAGCAGGGGTTAGACTCTGGTGGGAAGGAGAACATGCTGCCAGAAGGCCCACCAAGGACTCCAGATATGTGTAACTCCAACCTTCCTCCGCATGAATCCATGCCGGATCCTCCTCAGCCAAACTCAGCAGGTCCAACGTTTGTCCACGCTGTCATCGTCACAGATGTAAATGGCACTGCAGTCAGTATGAAGTCAAGGGTGCGCAAGAGACGTTCCGATGCTGGGCAACCTCGTAAGAAGAAGAGGCCCAACGGACCTCAAACCTCTGACGGCACTGCAGATAATGATGGCAATGGCGGCAGTGGTGCATAAAGTATCTTCAGGATTTTTGATAGACCCGTAGCAGTAGCAATATATGAATTGAGTTATACCATAGTATTGGGCAGGAGTCGGGAGTCGGGGCGGTCTGTAAGATCTATAAGCGCCAACAAGGAGAAGCGCTGGTCGGGACCTTTGGACATGCTGTAAGATCTCACGGATGTTACGGGCGATGTGCTCCGATGATAAGACTGCTTATGAGAAGGCCTAATCAGCTGGGCTGGACCCCTTCTATATTGAGAAAAGCTAGAAATATTGGCAAATTTATTGGCAATGTAGGGGAATAAGCTACATCAAGGGCTATAACCTTGTCATGTGAATCGACATGACAGGTCTATATATCATGGTTGTTGGAATGTCGAGGTGCAACGAGAATTGATTTTTGACTAGTATGTACATACAGTATTGATTATATTACATGCACTCTCTATGTATTTTTCCCCACCCTTTGCGATTCCTCTTCATTCCAAAGAAGTCCAGATCACTCCCGTCGTCATCCCTGGCGGCCTCGATATCTCACAAGGACTCTGCTATTCTCGCCGACAATCAGGCCGGGAACAATCCTTCGGACAGCTTGTTGGGCATCCGAATTAGCATGAATCCAGTTCCAAACATCCTCTTCCAACCAAAGGTCCTGCGAGAGCCAAAGATAATCATGCGCATCTTCGGGTGAGTTCTATGGCCTTGCGCTGGTGTTGAGAGTTGCCATCCTGAAGAATCAGAATCAGGAACAATGCGTGTCGATGAGAGGCACAGGACCTTACTAGGCCTTTCTGATCTCCTCAAGATTTTCGGCATGACAGTTGGATTTGCCTTCACTGCAGCGCAAAGGTACATTCTTGATTCCTCATAGTCGCCTGACAAACGAAATGCTGCAAGAGCTGCACCATATGATATAGTTGACTCATAACTCGCCATCTTCTCCTGCTCCTGAGGGGTATACAACTCACGCCCGGGTGGCAAAACTGAGTTCCGCCCGGGTGGAAGCTGAGAGACAGGAGATGAATATGTCTAAGAATACCTGACAGAAATAGGGTGTGTCAGCATAGCGTTATGCGACAGAGTAGAGTGGGAAGCCATCTGTGTTGTTGCATCGGGTCCATAGGGTTTAGACGGAACATTTCAATTATTGTTTCACTGCATGACAATATGCGAGTCAATAAATCAAAGAAAAACAGAAACAGGCGAATGCTGCTTTACGGTGATTCTTGCACTCCACAGCCACTCGGACTATTGCCTGGAGAAGGCACATGTAGGGTCTCGTGTCCATGACCTCGTTGAATTGACCCACAAGTCCGCCATCCTTGAACGCATCTGGACCATATTTTGATTCGAGAGAGCTTTCACCTGCCCGTTTGTCAGAACAATGTCATTCTCCAAATGATGCGTACCAACAATTTTCCATCCTCCAGTACTTCCAGAGCTTTACAATAATTTTGATGCACAAAAGCAAAGGTGGTGAATGTATCCACATTGTTCTTGTCCTCCATTGCTTTGAGCATGAACATGAATGGGGCAGCTTCATTAGGCTTTCCTTGAGCACAAAGATTATCGGCCATCTTTTGACTAACAAAAAACAACTGAGAGACACAGCAGGGAAAAATCCAACGTGCTTACTATCGGAGAGACTCTGCAGACACCAAGCTTCCGCTAGCCAATCCTCTAGACTCTTCCAGTCCGAAACGACACGCCATGAATATGAGTGCTACCTGAGAGATCTACGTAGGCACACGCAGGTTCCAGTAACTTTGACTATGCATTTAGGTGTTCAGAGTGTTCAGAAGAGAAACGGACGCGACGGACGCACGGACGAAGCTGCAGCGTTAGGGTAGGCTTTGTCGTTCGCGATCGGCACCCGTGATAAACTCATTCCACAACAGCCTCACTTTTCGTTCCTCTTTTGACGACACCTGCCCAGTGACCATCTGTCTATCGGCCCACCTTTGCCATTATCCCTTCAACAATGTATATCCTTTGGATCATCTCAAGCTCTTCGTTCAGGTACATATATAGCTTGTGTTTTTTCGATTTTGAGTTCAGTCTTAGTCGATGATACTTGCCAAAAGGTTCATTAACGAATGTGATTGATCTCGATCCGCTCTTACTTTGGTTGTTAATTTTTTAGATTCCACTTGTTCTCGAGTTCGAACAAATTTCAATGCATACCCTACGACTCTAGTTCGGCAAAACCCTCAGTGGAAGTAACGGTCCATCTAATATAATCCTCTCCAAGTTCGTTTGTTGAAGAACAAAATGCGACTTTGAATTATATCGAAGGATTGTAACTAATTCTGCTCGGTCTTCAACTAGAACTTTTTTTTTGCCACAGTGTGTATTATGCTAATCACCATTCTTCAAGTTTGAACTTATATCATACATCATAGGTGGCATTATTGAGGTGATAGTGACGGCGATGTGAACCCTACCTCGCGTCTCATGATACTGGTCAAGCACTAAACAGCTTCATATCTCACACTGGAAGTTATACTGTTGTTAGTTATGTCAGGTTGTCGGGTGAAGGAGAGGAGATACAGTGGGTAAGGCATCCCGGGGAACGGTTCCATCAGAGGCGTCGATGCACCTTTCAACTTCAACGGCATGGGAGTGTTGGAATGAGAAAGAGGGTGGCGTGAGGGAGGCCATTAGCGATTCCCTGAAGCTTGAAGCCCACGTCTGTTACTTCGATCAAATCAATCACAGTCAAGTAGTACAGTCGGATCAGGTAAGTACTGTGACATACACATCGAGGCTTTGAACATTTTAATCACAGAACTGAAGTTAGAATTGAAGTTCATCATCATTTTCTACTGAGCTCACTCTAGTCAGCAGAATTCCGAACCACTGTTCCTCTACGTCTCACTGCAGAGTTATCATATTTGCATATATATTCTCCCAAACATTGGGATTGGCGGGATCTGCCTCATATGTGATCCTCGAATTTTTTTTGAACCACTCCAATACCCGATTGAACACCTGGGCTGCGTTTTCACCCTCGAAAGTCTGATCAAAGAGTTTACCGTCGCTATTTACTTTGCCCAATACTTCCTGTTGGTATTCCCTTTTCGCAAAGATGAGGGTTCCTAGGAAAATCCCTCTGTTCTTGTTAGAGTAGAGAACCCTCTCAAGTTTCCACTTTGGGGATGTCGGACCTGTCTCGACCGTATCAGTCCTAGTGACCTTCAATCCTTTGGTGGTCCCGAAAATCATAAGGTATTCATATGTTGTATCGGAATTTTTAATCTGGACTATACCAGTATTCCGGGAGGCGCTGAATTTCCTGCTGGGTAGGAAGTGACCGTTCCTCAAATGCAGTTCAACATTGTAGGCTATAATGTGTCCATTAGTGTTTGAGCCTTTGACTTGAACAAAGGCTTACAACGCCGCTCGAGCTGACTGGCCATCTCATAGATAGGCAAGGGTGTGGCCATGATCCCAAGAACAGTCGAAAGGAGGAGGAGTAAAGACAGTCGAGATGCAAGAATTTTCAGTAGAGCAACCATGGTGTCAGCAATACCAGAAGGAGATTGACGTGAGTAATAGAGGGGAAGAGCCTAGAAGATCCCCTTCAATTAGTCTTGACACACATCTCAATCTCATGCAAGATCAACATACCAGCAAATGACAAAATTGACCTGAAAACTTTCTTTACTTCATTGAACTTCAATTACAATAACTGTACTTACGCTTAGCCGTGACTACCGCCTCACCCTGTTGCAAGGCGAGGAACTCCCGCAGCTCTTGCTGGTCAGCATCAGCAGTATCCTGTTCATTGAGCATGTTCAATTCTAGGAGGGTACAGGAGGGTAGAGCTGGGATTAGAAAGACATGGTCAACATACCGAACCAGCGTTACTGCACACTATGAGTGTAGATGAGTGTGTGGGGGAAATTGATAACGACACTAATTTTTTTGTTTAGATTCTGAGTGTTTATATGTCGCCGCCATAAGCGAGGGCCATGAGCAGCCATGCTTAGCCCTTTAGGGCTCTGCGCTAATTATTAGATTGATGCTGGTGCGCCGCACAGCTCCTCGGGTAAAAAGATGGCACAAGTTGAAGATGCTATCACTGCATGCAATGACTAATAAGTTTGCGCAGCTTAGCTAAAACTTATAAGATACTGTCGAAAAATGACAGCCTGATAAGATTGCGGACTTACGAAAGGACTTATTGAAGACAAATGTGACAAATAAAGAATAACAAATGCGGAACTTATGGGATATAAATGGAATTGTCAGAAACAATAAGTATTAAATAAGGTCACATACTTTTAGAACAATAGT